>PVKU01000692.1:174759-264743 GCA_004027475.1 Anoura caudifer
TGGTTGTTAATACCTGTGAGTTTGCTGTCTTTTTACTGTTCATATTTTTTATCTTCTTTTTCTTAGATAAGTCCCTTTAACATTTCATATAATAAGGGCTTGGTGATGATGAACTCCTTTAACTTGACCTTATCTGAGAAGCACTTTATCTTCCCTTCCATTCTAAATGACAGCTTTGCTGAATAGAGCAATCTTGGATGTAGGTCCTTGACTTTCATGACTTGGAATACTTCTTTCCAGCTCCTTCTTGCCTGGAAGGTCTCTTTTGAGAAATTGACTGACAGTCTGATGGGAACTCCTTTGTAGGTGACTCTGCCTTTATCCCTTGCTGCTTCTAGAATTCTCTCCTTCATTTTAATCTTGGCTAATGTAATTATGATGTGCCTTGGTGTATTCCTTCTTGGGTCCACCTTCTTTGGGACTCTCTGAGCTTCCTGGACTTCCTGGTAGTCTATTTCCTTTGCCAGATTGGGGAAGTTCTCCTTCATTATTTGTTCAAATAAGTTTTCCACTTGTTGCTCTTCCTCTTCCCCTTCCACTATCCCTATAATTCGGATGTTGGGATGTTTAAAGATGTCCCGGAGGTTCCTAAGCCTCTCCTCATTTTTTCAAATTCTTGTTTCTTCCTTCTTTTCTGTTTGGTTGTTTCTTTCTTCCTTCTGGTCCACTCCCTGATTTGAGTCCCAGTTTTCTTCCCATCTCTATTGGTTCCCTGTGCATTTTTCTTCATTTCGCTTATTGTAGCCTCCATTTGTTCATCTAATTTGTGAGCAAAATTAACCAATTCTGTGAGCATCCTGATCACCAGTGCTTTGAACTGTGCATCTGATAGGTTGGCTATCTCTTGGTTGCTTAGATAAATTGGCTCTGGGGCTTTGATTTGTTCTCCTGTTTGAGCCATTTTTTTTTTTCCTGGTCTGGTCACAGCTGTTATGTAGTGAGGGATGGAGCCTTAGGTGTTCCCCAGGGTGGAGTAGCCCAGTCATTGGGTAGTGAAGCTGTACATGGGGGCAGGGTCCGAGAGGGAACAATGGCACTTGCTCTGCTCTCTCTTGGATTCCAGTCCCTTCCACTGCTTCCCCTTCACCTGGATTATCTTCGCGTGAATGTGGGACCACCTGGTCAGCCAGCCGCCTTGCACGGCCTCACTGGGTCTGCACAGTTGCCACCCCATGCCCGGGGTCTGCTAGCTGCTGCTGCCTGCGTGCCCAGTCCACACCTCCACTTTTTCCTGCTGCGACTCCACCCTTCTTACCGGTCTGGATGAATGGTTGTTGGACTTCCAAACAGTTCAATTTTCCACGAGTTCTGGTTGTTTTCTTGTTTCTAAATCTTTGTTGTCCTTAATTTTGGTTGTGAGAGGAGGCACAGTGTGTCCACCTATGCCTCCATCTTGGCCAGAAGTCCAAAATTCCATACTGGTTTATACAGTGGCTGCACCAGTCTGCATCCCCACCAACAGTGCACTAGGGCAACAGTTCCCTTTTCTCCACAACCTTGTCAGCACTTGTTGTTTGTTGCTTTGCTTATGATGGCCTTGCTAACCAGTGTGAAGTGGCATCTCACTTTGGTTTTAATTTGCATGTCTCTGATGGCTAGTGATGATGAGCATCCTTTCATATGTTTATGGGCCCTCTGTATGTCCTCCTTGGACAAAACCACAAAGGCCAGGAAACAAACCCACACCTGCAAAAATAATTCCCTCCTGCAATTCCACTATCAACAGAAAATGAGCCAGTATTAATAAGGGTGTAAGGAGAGTAAGAAAGCAGAGTGAATATGAGATAACCTACTGAAAGAAAAATGATTTTGGGAGGGAAGAGGCAGGAGTACTAATAAGAGTTGGGAATTAGAGCAATGCAAAGAGAGGAAGTAAAATTGACATCATAAATAAAAAAGGGAATGAAGAAGGTAGAATGGAGTAATGGAAGGGAAATGTATGGTATTAGGTTTAAACAGAAAATAAAATAAAGTGAGAGAGAGAAAAAGGGAAAAAAGTAAATATCTAAAAAAAAAAAATGGAATCAAATTGGAGAGAAAGCTCCACCATACCCTAGCAATCACAAATTGTCTAAATATAGTTGGGATGGGAATAAGAGGGGAAAAAAGAAAGAAGAGCTTAAGAGATTTCTATAGGAAAGGGGAAGTGATTTTGAGATGATAGAGGGAGAGGGAATGCTAAGAATGAGGAATGAGAACCAGGCTAAGATGGAAAAATTGAAATTTCAGACAAAAAGAAAAAAAAGGAAAGAAAGGGAAAAAGGGGCAGGATAAAAGAGAAAAGAAAGCAGGCTAAGACACGGCAAAATTAAAATTTGAGTTGGAAAAAAGTAGGAGAGGGGAACGGTAAAATTTGAGACTTGAAATACAAAATTAGTGAAGATCTCTAGATAAAATTGAAAAAAGGCAACAGCAACTACCATATCCATAACCAGTGAGCAAAAATTGCTAAAGGTAGAGAGAGAACACAGGTATTTTAAGAGTGGGAAAAAGAATGTTAGATGACCATTGGCAAGAAAGTTGGTTTTCTGAGGCTGGATGGGGAGAAATAGTAAGAGTACGGAATGGAAACAAGTTGTAGCAAGAGAGAAAACAAAATTTAAAATGAAAATAATAAGAGGAAAGAAGAAGGTAAAATGAGGTAAGAGAAGGGAGGGGCAAAACATGTGAATTGAAATGAACTATAGTATAAAATCTAGTGACTTAATATGCACAAACTTGAAGGGCAAGAAATGAATGTTAAAAAGCTATGCAGGAAAGAAAATATCGCAAATCATATCGCCGAGAAGACCACAGTGGATTTCGTCTTGGTAGCATCTAGTATTTTTCTTTCTGTTTTTTCTTTCTGGATCTGCCTGTGGTGATGTCAGGGGGTGACCCCATCTGACCTTAAGGAAGCCTTTTGGAGACCTAGGATCTACAGCTGTGGCTCTCTTCTCCAGTAGTTCATCTGGTCACTCTGCACCCCACGTCAGGCTTCAGCACCACAGGGTGGGCCGAGTCCCTCCTGGGCAGGTCGCTGTTTCCCCTCAGGCTGCTGCCGCTCAGGGGAGCGGTCTGCTTGTACCTGATGGCTGTTGCTGGATGCGGGCAGCTCAGCACTGCGGTGGCAGAGGCTGCTCTCACCACTCTGTCCCCAAGCTTGATCCCCAGTCTCTCCTCAAGCGTCTCTAGCCCACTCTGCTCCACCCCCTTTGCTGGATCCCCAGGTTAAATGGCTGCAAATGAGAATTTGCGCGTTGGCCCTTTAAATGGCTCTTTGTGTCTCCAGCGTCCTTCTCTGGTGGGGAGCAGCCCTGCCACTCTGTGCAGCCAGCTGTTGTCTGGGTGCTTTTTGGGCTCTGATGCTCCAGCTTAGGGTTTAGGCCCCACACTTACCAGGAGGACCCAACCGGCAGATTACCCTTGGGTGCCAGGCCAGCCCTCTCCTGTCTCCGCCACACTCCCTACCAGATGGGTTGTGCTGAAGCTGATTTTCTGTCTGAGGTTGTAAGGCTTCTTTCTCACTAGTGTTCAGTTGCTTGTTCTGTGTAATTTCTCCACATTTAGTTGTAATTCCAGATTGCTCCTGGGAGGAGGTTAGTGTGGCTTCCACTCACTCCTCTGCCATCTTGGCTCCCTCTCTGATGCAGTGTTTATTCCTTGAGATATAATCTGTTAGGTTGGAGTCACTCAAGAAACCAGACAGATGCAGCGAGCCAAGGAACAGGGTTTCTTAGCAGGGAATAAGAGGGGAGAGTGGAGCCAATTAAGGGAGGTTAGGACTCACTCAGTTGTTCTTAGGGGAGGGTTTTTAAGCACAAAACCCTGCAAAGAGTAACTGGTTGGGGTGTCAGAGTCTGATTGCCTAGAGCTGGTTGCTGGGTACCGTTTCTGCTGACCATTGTTCTTGATGCGACTTGTCAGGCTCAGGTTAAAAGCTGCATCCTGTTACGCCGGATAGGCCGACCCCAGACCCTAATCTTAGCCGGGCATCTGTCTGTCCTGGGCAGGGTTGGCAGGCAGTTTTTCCCACAGTGCAGTTTCCCACCTGGTGATTTTCCATTCCTCCTAGGCCTCTAGGTCTGTCATAATCCACCCTTTCAAAGCGTACAATTCAGCGGGTTTTAGTATTTTCACTAATCCCAGAACATTTTTATCATCTGAAAAAGAAACTTTGTACCCCTTAGCAGTGACTGTTTCTCCTTCCTTCGGCCCTTGGCAACTGCTAACCTACTTTCTGTCTCTATGGATTTGCCTATTCTGGACATGTCTTTTAAATGGACTCATACAGTATGTGGCCTTTTGTGAATGGTTCCTTCCACTTAGCGTGATGTTTTGAAGGTTCCTCCATGTTGTCTATGACACTACTCCATCCCTATTTTGTGGTTGAATAATATTCCACTGTTTGGATATACTACATTTTATTCATACATCAGTTGATGGACATTTGGGCTGTTTTCACCTTTTAGCTGTTGTGAATAATGCTGCTTTGAACATTTTTGTACATGTCTTTAGCCATATTATTTCAGTTCTCTTAGATCTACACCTAGGAGTGAAATTGCTGGGACATACTGTTACAGAATGGACCCATGTGGGGGGAACAATATGCTTCTCCCAGGGACCCCCTGCACTAAGTTCAGCTTGCCCGCCACCAGGGAATTATAGCTCTCAATGTCAGAGATTGGTGAAAAGAAAAGGAATTATTTATTCCAAAGTTATACAGACTTAACAGTAATGACTTAATGTCTTCATTAAAATCCCAAAGTCCCTTAGAACACCCACAACCGCACATGGTCCTTCCTTCCCCCTTTTGCCTGGTCTGGGGTACTGTGTCTCAGGAAAAGAAATAGAACTCTGTGGCTCAGGTGGCCCCTGGTTCTTCCCAGTAATCAGCTGACCCGGCCTCCCTTGGTGCCCAGCACCATCAGCTGTGTTACTGCTGTGATCTCCAGTTCTCAATCCAAACCCATGGGGCACCTTCTCAGGGACCACCAGCAAGAGTCCTTTCACCCCTTTCCTTCCTGCAGCATCTCCCCTGCGTTCTTCCAAACTGCTAACAGAGACCTCTGCATCACTGCTACGTCTTGCTTTCTGGCTTCCTAAGCTGCATGGCAAAGGGAGCCCCAAAGCCGTGTGGGTCCTCCTTCTCTCAAAGCTGCATGGTCCCTCCTAACATGGCTGCCACACTTGGGTTTAGATCCCAGCACCAATCTTCTTCTGCATCCCCATGTCCGATTCCTCCCATAATCAATCACACCTGCCAGCATTCCTGTATTTCTCTAGCTTTTCTGGGCTGCCATAGTAAGTCCAGGCAGGCATGGCCCCATGGCATGGAGCCAATCATCCCCAAGCTCTCATGCAGGCACTGTAACCAGGGGGAGTTGCTTCCCAGTTATATCCTGGGTAGAAGTCACTCCCATCCCCCTGGCTCAAGGCACAGCTACAGCTATTTAACATATCTATGAAACCAGTTAAAGGTTATAGATATGGTAAATGGCCATGCCAGAGGTTAGCTGCAAAGCTGTTGCTATGCAAAACAATTCTCAATGACCCTACTCCATGCTTCCCATCCCCCAGTTCAGACTTGTGGGGTTGAGGACATCCTCTATATTTTAAAAATATTTCCTGGATATCCTGAGTTCTGGACCCCATTACAAAACCCTCTTTGGGGGCCCCTCTTGTCTGCAACCTGTTACAATACAGTAAACCTGTGTTTAACTCCGTGAGGAGCTGCCAGACTGTTTTACACAGTGGCTGCATAACTTTACTTCCCAACAGCAACGTATGGGGTGCCAGTGTCTCCACATCCTGGCCAACACTTGTTATTGTTGTTTTTTAAAAAATATAACATTGCTGGTAGATGCTGGCACACTGTATTTTGCTGGTAGGAAAGTCTAACTGCCACATTTTTCACATTTTCAGGATTAGAGGCCTATTTCAATAAGCATTTCTATCATCATTTTTGTTTTATTTTTTACTTCATGGAGGCTGCAATTAGAATAATTCTATTATTGTGTTATTTACTTAAATTATAGGTTAATTTTTAAAAATTCTTAATTATGCCTTCAGTTTTTGCTTGTCCTCAGGTAGATTTTATTGAAAGTTCTAGCTATATCTGAAAAGGCTCATTATTTAGATGATCAGTACAATTATTTTAATTCCTTGACTATATTCTCCTGCCCCAGACAGTTTTTAATGTGCCAGACTGTTAATGTTTTTGAAACAACTGCTAAACACAGATTTTCCAAGGCATTATTAAACATATGTGGTAGCAAAGTCTCTACTTTAGAAGTCACCCTGGCCATCACTTTGAAGGCATTTCCAAATTATTTACTGACATTGTGCACTAAACTCTTTCTTCAGGGTTGGCTCTGTGAGCCAGAAAAAAATAGTAATTTTATTCCCTAACATCTTAACATTTTAAAATGGACAACAGCATTATTAACTAGGCACACTGTTGTTGAGCAGATCTCTAGAACCTCTTGGTTTTGTGTAACGGGGCCTTTATGCCCACTGAGTAGCAACTCACCGTCCCCCACCCCAGCCCCGGCAACCACAGCTCCACTCTCGGATTCTGTGAGTTTCACTGTTTTAGGCAGCTCACCTAGTGGAACCAGGCAGTATTTGTCATGCTATGACTGGCTTATTTCCCTTAGCATAATGTCCTGTAGGTTCACCTATATTGTTGCATTTTGCAGAGTTTCCTTTAAAAAAAAAGTCTGAATACTATTCTATTGTATGTATATACCACAGTTCCTTAATCCATTACTCCCCAGATGCACAGTTAGGTTGTTTCCACATGTTGGCTGTTGCAGATAGTGCTGCAGTGAACATGGGAGAGCAGATACCTTGTCGAGGTCCTGATCCCCATTCTTTTGAACATATACCAAGAAGTGAGATTGCTGGATCGCATGGTACTTCTATTTTCAGTGTTTTGAGGAACCTCTATACTATTTTCCATAGCAAGTGCACCATTTTTGCATTCCTACCAGCAGTATACAAGGGTTTCTATTTCTCCACATCTTCACCAACACTTGTCTTCTTCTGATTTTTTGACAAATCCATCCTGACAGCTATAAGGTAATACCTTGTGGTTTTGATTGTGTTTCCCTGATGGCTGGTGCAGCTGAGCATTGTTTTATATCCTTCTTGGCCATTTGTATTCTTTGGAGCAATGCCTATTGAAGTCTTTTTTAAAAAATATATATTTTATTGATTATGCCATTACAGTTGTCCCATTTCCCCCTCTGTATTCCCCTCCACCCTGCACACTCCCTCCCACCCACATTCTTCGCCCCCCACTTTAGTTCATGTCCATGGTCATGCATATAAGTTCTTTAGTGTCTACATTTCCCTCACTATTCTTAACCTCCCCTGTCTATTTTCTACCTACCATTTATGCTACTTTTTCTCTGTACCTTTTCCCCCTGTCTCCCCCTCCTACTCCCCTGCTGATAATCCTTCATGTGATCTCCATTTGTGTGGTTCTGTTCCTGTTTTAGCTGTTTGCTTAGTTTGTTTTTGTTTTAGGTTCGGTTGTTAATAGCTGTGAGCTTGTTGTCATTTTACTGCTCATATATTTTATCTTCTTTTTCTTCTATAAATCCCTTTAGCATTTCATATAATAAGGGCTTGGTGATGATGAACTCCTTTAATTTGACGTTATCTGGGAAGCACTTTATCTGCCCTTCCATTCTAAATGACAGCTTTGCTGGATAGAGCAATCTTGGATGTAGATCCTTTCCTTTTGTGACTTGGAATACTTCTTTCCAGCCCCTTCTTGCCTGCAAGATCTCTTTTGAGAAATCAGCTGACAATCTTATGGGCACTCCTTTGTAGGTAACTGTCTCCTTTCCTCTTGCTGCTTTTAAGATTCTCCCCTTATCTTTCATCTGGGTAATGTAATTATGATGTGCCTTGGTGTGTTTCTCCTTAGGTCCAACTTCTTTGCGACTCTCTGAGCTTCCTGGACTTCCTGGTAGTCTATTTCCTTTGCTAGACTGGGGAAGTTCTCCTTCATTATTTGTTCAAATAAGTTTTCCACTTGTTGCTCTTTTTCTTCTCCTTCTGGCACCCCTATAATTCAGATGTTGGAATGTTTAAAGTTGTCCTGGAGGTTCCTAAGCCTCTCCTCATTTTTTCAAATTCTTGTTTCTTCATTCTTTTCTGGTTTGATGTTTTTCTTCCTTCCGGTCCACACCATTGATTCGAATCCCAGTTTCCTTCCTGTCACTGTTGGTTCCCTGTACATTTTCCTTCATTTCACTTAGCATAGCCTTCATTTTTTCATCTAATTTGTGACCAAATTCAACCAGTCCTGTGAGCATCCTGATTACCAGTGTTTTGAACTGTGCATCTGATACGTTGGCTATCTCTTTGTCACTTAGCTGTATTTTTTCTGGAGCTTTGATCTGTTCTTTCATTTGGGCCCCCCCCTTTTTTTTTCCCTTGGCACACCTGTTATGTATAGGGGGTGGAGACTTAGGTGTTCACCAGGGTGGGGCAACTCAGGTCGCTGCTTTGTGATGCTGTATGTGGGGGAGGGGTCTGAGAAGGATCAGTACTGCTTGCTCTACCCTCTGCCAGTTTTTAGTCACTTCTCCTGCTTCCCACAAGCAAAGTGGGCCCTTCTGGTGCTGATTCCCAGGTGGGTGGGTAGGACCCCTGTGGGTCTCTTCAACAAACTTTCCTGTGAGGCTGGGAGTTTTCTCCTGCCTATGCCTCAACCCCCACAGGTGTTTTCAATCAGTGGTTTGAGCCTTTATTTCCCTGTACTGGGGCCCTGGGTTGGGAGGTCTGTCTTATTCTTCAGGTGTTCCTCCCAGTTTATCTGCACCGAAATGTGGGACCACCAGCTTCACCACCTGCTGCCTTGCCGGCCGGCTGCAGCCTTGCCTGCCCCACTCCATTATCCACCACCTCACCAGGTCCACCAGTTGCTGCCTTGCCCGCCCTGGTCCTCCAGCCACCACCTTGTCGTGAGTCCTCTCCCCCTGGCTGCCCGTTTCCTCCCCTCCTACTGGTCTGGATGAATGTTTCTTCTTTAACTCCTTAGTTGTTGGACTTCCATACAGTTCAATTTTTTGTCAGTTCTGGTTGTTTTTTATTTTGTTTTTAAATTGTTGTTGTCCTTCCTTTGCTTGTGCGAGGAGGCGCAGTGTGTCTACCTACGCCTCCATCTTGCCAGAAGCTGCCTATTGAAGTCTTTACCCCATTTTTTAAATTTAGGTTATCAGTTTTTTGCTGTTGACTTATTAAGTCCTTATATATTTTAGAAATTAACCTCTTATCAGAGGTATGGTTTTCAACAATTTTCTCCCATTGTTTAGGTTGCCTTTCCACCCTGTTGGTTGATCCTGTGCTGTGCAGAAGCTCTTCAGTTTCATATAGTCCCTTTTGTCTGTCTTTGCTTTGGTTGCCTGTGCTTTTGGTGACAGATTCATGAAATCATTGCCAAGACCAATGGGATGAATACTTCCCCCTACGTTTTCTTCTACGAGTTTTATAGTTTCATGTTTATGTTTAAGTCTTTCATCCATTTTGGGTTAATTTTTGTATATGGTGTGAGAGAAGGGTCCAGTTTCCTTCTTTTGCATGCGGAGGCCCAGTTTTCCAGTACCCAGTGTGTTTTCTTGACATTGTTGATTGGTTGACCATATATGCACAGATTTATTTCAGGGCTCTCTTTTCTGTTCCATCGGTCTATATTGTCTATCTTTCTGATAGTTCTATGCTATTTTATTTACTGTACTTTTTAATGTATTTTGAAATCAGCAGCTTTGTTATTTCTTAAGTTGTTTTGGCTCTTTGGGGTCCTTTATGGTCCCCTATGAATTTTAGAATTGTTTTTTTCTATTTCTGTAAAAATGCCACTGTAATTTTTTAAATTAGATCTATTGTGGTGACATTGGTTAATAACACTATATAAGTTTCAAGTGTGCTATTCATAGTACATCATCTCTATATTGCATTGAGTGCTCACCACCCAAAGTCTAGTCTCCTTCTGTCACCATATATTTGACCCCCTTTAACCTCTTCATCCTCCCCCCAACCTCCCTTCCACTCTAGTAACCTTGTACTATTGTCTGCATCTATGAGTTTGTTCTGTTTGCTCATCTCTTTGTTGCTTTGTGCTTCACACCCCACACAAGGAAAATCATACGGTTCTTGTCTTTTTCCATCTGACTTATTTTTGGTAGGGATTGCACTGAATCTGTAGATCTCTTTGCATAGTATGGGCATTTTAACAATATTAAGTCTTCTATGAATGGGGAAGCCCTTCTATTTCTTTGTGTTTTTAATTTCTTTCATCAGTGTTTTATAGTTTTCAGTGTGCAAGTCTTTCCTTAGTTTACTCCTAAGAATTTTTTTCGTATTGGTGTATTGTAAATGGGATTGCTAACATGATTTCCTTTTCAGGTAGTTTGTTGTCAGTGTGTAGAAATGAAACTGATTTTTGTATGCTGATTTTATATCCTGCAACATTATTGAATTTGTTTAGTAAAGTTGCAGAATAAGTTCAAACAGTTTGTGTGTGTGTGTGTGTGTATATATGTGGAGTATTTAGGATTTCCTGTATAAGATCATGTCATCTGCAAATAGATTTAATTCTTCTTTTTCAATTTGAATGCCTTTTATTTCTTTTTCTTGCTGAATTGCTTTGTCAAAGACTTCCAGTACTGTTTACTAGAAGTGGCTAGAGTGGGCATCTTTCATTGTTCCTGATGTTAGAGGAAAAGCTTTCATTTTTTCATCACTGAGTATGATGTGAGCTGTGGGCTTTTCATATATGCCCTTCACAGTGTTGAGGTAAGGCCCTTCTACTCCTAGTTTGTTGAGAGTTTTTATCAAAAAAGGGTGTTGAAATTTGTCAAATGCTTTTTCTGCATCTATTGAGATGATTATGTGACTTTTTTTAAAAAAAGATTTTATTTTCAGAGAGAGAGGAAGGGAGGGAGTAAGAAAGGGAGAGAAACATCAATGTGTAGTTGGCTCTCACATGCCCCCTATTAGGGTCCTGGCCCACAATCCAAGCATGTGCCCTGACCAGGAATCCTACCAGTGATCCTTTGGTTTGCAGGCTGCACTCAGTCCACTGAGCCATACCAGCCAGGGCAGGGTTATGTGGTTTTTATCCTTATTCTGTTAATGGAGTATTTCACATTAATTGGTTTTCATGTGGTAAGTCATCCTAGCATCCCAGGGAAAATCTATGTGGTCATATTATATGATCCTTTCAGTATGCTGTTGAATTCAATTTGCTAGTGTTTGTTGAGGACTTTTGCATCTGTATTCATAAGGATATGGACTGTAGTTTTTGTGTGGTGTCTTTGGCATTATGGTAATGCTGGCCTCATAAGTTAAATGTTTTGGAAGAGCTTGAGGAGGATTGGCATTAATTCTTCTTTAAATGTTTGATGGAATTCACATTTGAAGCCATCTGGTCCTGGGCTTTTCTGTGATGGGAGGTTTGTGGTTATGGATTCAATCTCTGTACTAGTTAAAGGTCTGGTCATACTTTCTGTTTCTGTTTGATTTGGTTTTGTTAGGTTGTGTGTTTCTAGGAAATTATCCTTATATTATAGGTTGTCTAATTTGTTGGCATGTAATTGTTCATATTACACTCCAGTGATCTTTTCAATTTCTGTGGCACCATTTATAATATCTCCTCTTTTATTTATGATTTTATTCTACTTAGGTCTTCTTTTTTCTTAGTCTGGCTAAAGGTTTGCAAGTGTTGTTTATCTTTAAAAAAACAATTTTCTGGTTTTGTCACTAGAGAATTTGTCCATGAGTTGTTGAATTAGTGTGTTCGTAGGAGTAGGAAAGATTCAGGACTTTCTACTCAGCCATCTTGCTGACTTTTAAGGCGGTAATTTCTCTGTATCACCACCAAAATTTACGTAGCCCCTTAAAGGTCCATAAAAGCACTTTCCTAATGTGACCTCATTGTGGTGTTTGCATTATTCCTGTGAGGACAGGCGCTGTTAGCATTTTCCTTTTATATATCCAGAATGTATATGCAAAAAAACCCAATTGCCCAGGATCACACAGCTAATAAATAATTCATATGAGCTTTCTGATTTCACTTCTTAATTTTTTTCTCACAGCACTCCTAAATGTAGAATGCTGTTTTAACAAATTAAAAAAGTATATTTATAAAGTCTCAACAGTTGTTCTTCACACACTGCTTTAGTGATATGAAAAAAACAATTTTATTTAATACGCAATTCTCAGAAGCAACTTCATTCATGAGTGCTGGCCCACCAAAGCGCCATTCGCTTAGAACAGAGCTGGTTGCGGGGGAAGCAGGGCGGAGTCAGGATGAGGCCCCTGTCCTCGAGGAGCTCTGACTTCACGGAGTGCAGACGAACCAACAGATTGCACCATCACGTGCTGGGCGTCTTACAGGAGGTGTGTGCTGTGTTTACACAGCGCAGGGAGTAGGCCCAGGCACATGCTACCAAGATGACCTGTGCATACAAGAACCCAAGCAGAGAAGGGCAGTTCAGAGAGAAGGAGCTTTATGAGCCAGATGGTCCCAGAAACGGCCCAGAAGAGATTCCAAGTGGAAGTTCCAGGTGGTCTGGATGATGTGATTTTAGAGTGTGCATGTGAACAATGAGTTAAAACTGTGTGTTGGAAGGCAGATGAGAAAGTGAGCCTAAAGAGGTGAGTTAAGACTAATTTGAGAAGGGCCTTGCCTGTGCTTCTAAATTTTTCTGTGGGGAAACATCAGAGGCTTTTGGATGGGAGGCCTGTGTGGTCTCATGTGGTTTAGGGAGACTCTGTGGAAAGCAGAGTGGAGGGTGCTGGCAGAGTGGCGAGACCTGTCCCTGAGACCAAGGAACAGATTTCCGCTGTGACGCGGGGGGAGGCATAATAAGGGCCTATGCAGCAGTGGCAGCGGGACTTGACAAAAGTACTTTTTAAAGGGACTTCAAACCAGGTTTCCTTGTTGTAAAATAGAATTACCGTGTGTTGGTGATGGTCCCAGTTTCTAGTCTGAGAACCTTTATTTGAACTCTTCTCTAGTGCTTAATGTTCTTTGAGAAATAAGTCACTTAAATGCATGTCTTATTTTTGATATTTCTAAGAGTAGTTATAGCTGGTTCTGTAAGTTGAAGGATGTTTTTGTTTGTTTTGTTTTTAAAGTTCAGGTTTATTGAGGCATAACTTGTATACAGAAGAACTCACCCCATTAGCGTGCAGTTCAGTGTTCTGACGGACACACGCAGCCACGGAAACCTGCGTGACTGCCACCGCAGTGAAGGTGCAGCTCCGTCAAGCTCCCTCCTCTGCTCTGCGGTCACTTCCCTCTTCGTCTCCCCAGTGCCTGGCCACTGCTTGTCTGGTTTCTGTTCCTGTGGATTGGCTTTACGGAATGTCACATATGCACAGTTCCACAGGGTGAAGATTTTCTGCCTGACTTTCACTGAGCACCTTGCTTTTGGGATTCATCTATATTAATGCATGTGTCAGGTGTTCATTCATTTCTGTTGTTGGGCAGTACTTTATTGTATGACTATACTAGAGTTTATCACTTTATTCTAGTTTTTGATTTTTATAAGTAAAGCTGCTATTAATAAGGAACAAATCTTTGTATGGATATATATTTTCTTTTCTATTGGGTATATACCTAGAAGTTCCGAGGTGTTCAACCCATAGCCCATGGGCCACATGCAGCCCAGGATGGCTATGAATGTGGCCCAACACAAATTTGTAAATTCCCTTACAACATGAGATTTTTTTGTGATTATGTGTAGCATTGTATTTGAAGTGTTGCCCAAGACAACTCTTCTTCCAGTGTGGCCCAGAGACTCCAAAAGGTGGGACCCCCTCTATATCATACAGTAGGTGTAAAATTATGTTTATTTTTTTCAAGAAGCTGCCACACTGTTTCCATGGTGGTTGTGCTATCGCACACTCCCACCAGTGGTGTGTCAGAGCACCAGTCCCGCCCCTTCTCCACCGACAGTTGGTAGAGTCACTGTTTTCATTTTTAGCATTCTGATAGGTGTGTATTGTTACCTATTGTGTTTTTATTTTGCATTTCCCTAATGACTAATGGCGGTCACCTTTTTATGTGTCTGTTTTCCACCTGTATTCCTTCTCTGGTGAAGCATCTATTCAACTATTTAACCCCCTTGCCCCCTTTTGGTTTTTTATTGTTGAACCTTGAGAGTTCTTTACACATCTGAGCACAAGTTCTTTATCAGATTTATGCTTTACAAAGCTTTTTCTCCCAATTTGTCTTTTCATTTTCATATATAAAATTTGTTAGGGTTACATTGGTTAATTAGGTAGTTTTCAAGTGTACAATTCTATAACGCATCATCTGTAGATTGTATCGTGTGTTCACCACCCAAAGTCAAGTCTCCTTCCATCTCCGTTCACTCCCCACCTTTACCCTCTTCTACCTGCCGGCATTCCCTTTCTCTCTGGTAATCACCAGACTAATGGCTGTGTATGAGGTTTGTTTGTTTTTTCTTAACCCCTTCACCTATTCCACCCAGCCCCACCCCCCACAGCTGTCAGTCTATTCTCTATATCTATGATTCTGTTTCTATTTTGTTTATTTCATTCATTAGACCACACATATAAATGAGATCATATGGTGTTTGTCTTTCTCTGACTGGCTTATTTCACTTAGCATGTTCTCCAGGCCCATGCTTGCTGTTGCAAAGTGTAAAATTCCCTTCATTTTTTTACAGCCAAGTAGAATTCCATTGTGTAAATGTCCCATAGTTGTTTTGCCCACTCTTCTACTGATGGGCAGGTGGGCTGCTTCCCTATCTTAGTGATTGTAAATAACACTGCAGTGAACATGGGGGTGCTCATGTTCTTTCCAATCAGTGTTTCAGGTTTCTTTGGGTATATTTGCACAAGTGTCTTTTCATTTTCTTAAAAGTGTCCTTTGGAGAGTAGATGTTTTAAATTTTGATGAAATTCAATTTATCAATTGTTTTTTATGGATTGTGCTTTTGGGGCACATCTAAGAAACCTTCGACTACTTCAAGGTCACTTATTTTCTCCTATGTTTTAGCCTGTAAATTGCATGGTTTGAGGTTTTACATTTATGTCTGTGGTCTGTTTTGTGTTCATTCTCACATATGGTACAAGGTATGAACCCACGTTCATTGTTTAAAGCACGTGTGGGCAGTCGTTAGGGCGCACTGATTGAGAAGACTCCTCCGCTGCGCGCCGTGTGAAGGCCCATGTCCGCGCAGACGTGGGCGCGGCGTGCCAGTGCTGTGCCGTTTTAATCCCTGCAGTTTTATAATAGTCCTTGAAATCAGGTAGAGGGAGCCCTCTTTGTTCTTTTATTTCATACATATTTTGGTTATTCTAGGTCCTTTTCATTTATGTATGAATTTTTTAATGTGCTTGTACATTTCCGTCAAAATCTGCTAAGATTCTGATTGAATCCATGGGTCAATTTGATAAGAATTGACATCTTAATGATATTGTTTTTTTATCACGTGTATTTAAGTCATCTTTAACTTTTCTAAGTGATATTTTGTGATTTTCAGTGTATAGATTTTTCACATATTTTGTTAGGTTTATCTCTAAGTTTTTAATATTTTTGAAGATATTATGACATGTTATTTTTAAATATTAATTTCTAATGTTTGTTGCTGTTGCACAGAAATAAAATTAACTTTTACATATTGATGTGACATCCCACACACCAGCAAACATTTTCCGTGAAAAGCCAGATAGTAGATATCTTAGGTGTTGCAACCCTGCATGTCTCAAAACGGCTCAGCCCTGTCACTGCGGCATGGATGCGACTCAGTGCATGGAAGGAGCGAATGCGTGTCTGTGCTTCCCAGACATCTCGTTCACAAAGCCAGGTGGTAGGCTGGTTTCAGCTGTAAGTCATAGTTTGCTGACACCTGTCGTATCTCACAACCTTGCTTAACTCACTTGTTCTAGTAGCTTTTTAAAAAATAGTAATTCATTAAAATGAAATTAATGTAACAAAATTAACCATTTAAAAACAGATCAGTCAATGGCATTTAGTATATGCACAATGCTATGCAGCCACCACCTCTGTCTAGTTCCAAAACATTCCCATAATTTCAAAGTAAAACCTTTACCGATAAAGTAATTCCTCTCCATTATCCCCTAGAAATCACAGACTTACTTTCTGTATCTACAGATTTATCTGTTCTTGGTATTTCATGTGAGTGGAATCACACGTCACCTTTTGTGTCTAGCTTCTCTCACGTACCGTGATGCGCTGGGGTTTCGTCTATATGTTGTGGCGTGCATCGGTGCACTTCACTTTTATGGCCGAACAGTATCCTGTTGTGCATTTATGTTACAGCAAACTTATCCACTCACCCACTGGTGCACCTGTGGGCTGTTGCCTCCTTTTGCCCTTGTGGCTGGTGCTGCTGCTATTTATTGGCTTGAGTACGTGGTTTCAGTTCTGCCAGATGTATGCTTAGGAGTGGAATTGCAGGGTTGTGTTGACTTTTGATTAAGTCTAGTAGCTTTTTTGTTTTCCACTATTGTGGATTGCGTTGCTCAATTCTGAAATGTAAATCCCATCCTATATTCCTGGGGTTACCCTTGGTCACGGTATGTCACCCCTTTAATATGTCCTTAGGTCCTGTTCACTGAAGTTTTGTTTGGAATCTTTGCATGTATGTTCATGGCAGATATTAATCTGCACTCTTCTTTTCTTGTAATACTTGTCTAATTTTGGTGTCAGGGTAATGCTGGCCTCAAGGAATGGATTGAGAAGTATTTTCTCCTCTTCAGTTTTTTTCGGGAAGAACTTCCGATGAGCTGGTATCATTTTTTCCTTAAATGTTTGGTAGAATTCACCAGTGCAACCTTCTGGGCCTGGAGTTTTCTTTATGGAAAGGTTTTTAACTACAAATTCTGTTTAACTAATAGATACAGGGCTATTTAAGAAATCTATTTCTTCCTATTTTGAGCTATATCTCAGATACCATAAAATTTACCCATTTAAAAGGTACAATTCAGAGGCTTTTCATTCACTCAGGAGCTGTGCGACCATCGGTGTAGTTTAATTCTGGAACATTCCCATGACCCCAAAGAAGCCCTCCAGCCCCTTGAAACCACAGGCCTGCTCTCTCTCTGTGGGTTTGCCTCTTCTGGGCACTCCGTACAGGGCGGGGCAGAAGTCAGGGTACAGTTTTGAGTATGTGAAGCAAAGTTTAGGCTTGTGCATTAATTATTGTATTTTCTATACAAGCAACTGTAAACCTACTTTTGCCCCACCCTGTATAAATTGATTTATAAGAGTTTTTGTGACTGGCTTCTTTCATTTAGCATAATATTTTCTAATTTTTTCTATGCTGTAGCATTCCTGTTTATTGCCAAATAATTAGTCCACTGTGTGGGTATACCACATTTTATTTATCCGTTTATTAGTTGATGGACATTTAGATAGGTTGTTTCCACTTTTTGAGCATTATGAATAATGTTGCTTTGAATCTTTGTGTAAGTTTTTCTGTGGACATGTTTTCAATTCTTTTGAATATATACTAAAATATATAATTTGACCTTCAGCTGAGACGATGCTCATCTCATTGATTCCTGGCTGTGTGCACTGGCTCCAGGGGAAGCCAGGGGAAACTCTGCGAGGGTGAAGGGTGAGCTGGCTCCTCTTTGCCAGTCTTCTCACTGACCAGGAAAAGATCTGTGTGAAAGATGAGGCCAGATAGATTTACAGCTTTCCCTCTTCTTTTATTGTTACATTTATTGATTGTGCTATTGCAGCTGTGCCAGATTTCCCCCTTTGTCCCCTCCCTCCCTCCCTCCTCAGCCATCCCCACACGCACAGTCCGTGTCCATGGGCCACACACACGTGTCCTCCGGCTGCCCTGCACCCTGTACTGCACTTGTGTCCCTGTGACTATCGGCTGTCCTGTAACGACCAACTTGTACTACTTAATCCCCTCACCTCTCACCCATCCCCTTGACCCCTCCCATCTGCCAGCCATCAAAATGCTCTGTGTCTATGGTTCTGTCTCTGTTCTGCTTGTGTTTTCATCTTAACTGCCTAAGTGCTGCTCCTCTCCTGCTTTGAGATGCTACGTGTGAGTGGAAGGTGCTTTCTGAGAGGATGTTCAGTGCCTCTGGGGGTCCCCTGCCCAGGTCTGATAGCTGGGAATACGCAAGGTAAGGACAACGTGGGCTGGGAGCATACAGCCTTCCCCAGCCCTCTGCAGACCTCTGTCCGTTAGGGTGTGTGCGGTGAGACAGTCCTTGTGTTCACATCCCTGTCATTCACTTTGACTTTTTCTGTATGTTTTTGGGGAGAGCACTGAAAATTTCCATTTTCTCTGGAATTTCCCCGAGGATTTAAAAAACAGCTAATGTGTCTGCAGCACTTGCTGTGTGGTAGAAACTGAGCTAAGCAGTTTAAACATGTTGTGTCTCATTTAATTCCTTTAAGTTGCTGGTATTAGTTCCATGTTTCAGAGGTGGGAACAGGCTTAAAGTGGCTGTAGAACTTTCCTAAGATTGTAGACTTGGTGAAAGAATCAAAGACGTGAACCCAGATCTATGTCCTTCTAAAGCTGTGACCACCACTCAGTATTTGTACCCTATGTCCTCGTGCATTTTAAATGTGCATTTTTTCTTACTTAACATGTTGGCGATCTCTTTGCACATGGTTATCTTAGGGCAAGCACAACATATATCTAATTAAACATTAGGGGAAATTTATTAATATTACATGAGTAAGCCTTGACTGTGCTGCTCAAACTTCACCCACCGACGCCCAGCACAGCAAAACCATCTCCTCGCAGGCTTTCCTGAGAAATGGCTGCACCTGCCTCTCTGTCTTTCAGATCCTTTGTGTCGGCTCCTGGCACATGGGAGGGCAAGTAAATATTTGCTTGTCTGCCTCATATTTTTTACATACACCTATTTCTAAAATATACACATTGATGTAATTTACGTATCATAAAATCTACTCACTTCAAGTGTAAAATAGTAAATTTCAAGTGTAAATGACTTTGTTACTAAACCAAGCTGTGCGACCGTTGCTGTCATCCAGTTGTGGGACAATGTCTCTGTCCCCATGAGGCCCAGGGGCGTCAAACTCATTTTCACTGGGGGCCACATTAGCCTCGCAGTTGCCTTCAAAGGGCCAAATGTAACTTTAGGACTGTTGTATAAACCTAACTACTCCTTAACTAGGAGCAAGGAGCTTGGCACTGCTGCGTAGAAACAAGGTACCGGGCCCGATGAAGCAAGGTGGAGGGCCGGGTTTGGCCTGCGGGCCCTGTGTTTGCCACCTGTGCCTTAAGCCCTGATGTTGTCTGCAGCTGTAAGCCCCCATCAGTCCTCTTTGTCTCTGTAGCTTTGCCTTTTCTGGGTGTCTCACGTTAAGTGAAGTCAAATGATATAGTCTTTTGTGTCTAACTTTTTACTTAGTATACTGATTTTGAGGTTCATTTGTATTGTAGTATGCATCATTCTCTTTTTTTTTTTATTGTATTGTGTTCTCTTGTGTGAATATGCCACATTTTGTTTGTGTAGTTATCAGCTGATGGACATTGGGTTGTTTCCACTTCTTGGCTGCTGTGAATACCTGGGGGAAGCCCTTTCCTTGGGGAAAGTGTGCACTTTCTCATTCCTTTTGAATAGATGTGTTGGGGTGGAGTTGGTGACTGTCTTGGATTCCTTGAGGCAGGAACCTCACCTGGGAGTTTCAGTATTGCCGCCGTGTACATTCTTCAGACGGGCTTACCTAGCACAACCCGCTTCAGATCACGCCACACAGTGGGCAGTGGCACCGACCGGGAAACACTTGTGACATAGCCTCATGTGCTATGAACTGCGTTTAGTTTTTGTGTATACTGCCCCCCTCCCCTTACTTGGAAAGTTTGATTCACATCTCAGTTCCCTGGAGTCGCAGCAACAACCCTAATGGTTCTGGAGGCCTTCCCAGCAGGGCCCGTGCCCGTGCCCACTCAGAAGGAAGGCCCACAGGGCCACGCTCACTGTGGCGGAGTGTAAGTGACCTGTTTACGGTGTGTGCACGTCTTCACTCCTCTATTTCTGGGGAAGGACAGAAGAGGAAGAGGCTATAAATTCTTTTAAAGTGGGCTGAATAGCGTGAGGAAAGTTCTTTGGGTGTCTGATGTGGTCTCCGTGAACTCTTTTTTTCTAAGATGAACATGTCTGCACCCAAATAAAGTAATGTTTCCCTAACAAAGTAGTGTTTCATTTTAGGAAATAAGTCTGGTGAAAATATGCAGCCCCTCTTGTTATATCAAAGAAAATGCTATAAAGTTACAAATACTGTTAAGTCACTTACTACCAAGTATGAAAGATGAGTTGAAGGTCCAAAAATATTAAACTAGCATGAATGCCTCTGTATTTTCAGCCTCTTTTCTACACCCAGTCTGGTTCTTCCTTTACTTGCCAAACTAAGAATACATTTCATTTAAAGATTTTATTATTTATTGTTAGAGGGGAAGGGAGGGAGAAAGAGAGGGAGAGAAACATCAATGTATGGCTGCCCCTTGTGCACCCCCTACTGTGGACCTGGCCTGCAACCCAGGCATGTGCCCTGACTGGGAATTGAACTGGTGACCCTTTGGTTGGCAGGCTGGCACTCAATCCACTGAACTACACCAGGTAGGGCCAAACTAAGTTTAATTTGCATCACTCTTTATTTATAAACATCTTTATTCCTGAGTTTGAATGCAGCCTGTGTGATCTGCATCACTTGAAGAAATAACTGTTGATTTCCCTTGGGGTAGTGGTGAGACCGGTTCCTTACTGTGTATTTGCCAAACCAAAGGGTATTGTTATTTCTGGGCAGCCACTGCTCCCCACCATCAATATCCCCAGGGGATAGGACACAGGTTTTTGGGGAGCTATCATGGTTAAATGATAAAGTCAAAACTAGTATGTTAGCAAAAGGGATTAGACTGAAGGAAACCCTGCTCAAAGGCCAGTGCTGACTCTGCACAGATTCATCTCTTTTGGAGTTTCGCATGAACACTTCCTCAGCAGTGCTTAAGAGGACGGACTTTAGAGTCGGATGCTGTGTTTAACAAAAACAAAGACAAAAATTCCAACTTGACCACTTTCAAGCTAGTCAAATTACTCAATTATTTGGGCCCGTTTCCTCATGGAAATGCAATGAGGTTAACAGTCCTGCAGCTGTGCTTTAGAGAACTTCTTAAGGTTGGTAAGCTAGAGTGAGATAATATGTTGAAATACTACGTCTGGCACATAGTAAGTGTTCAGGAAATGCAAAACAATAAAATCAAAGACAGTTCTCTGGGAGGCTTGTACACCAGAGACACGTTCTGACATGTGATAAATGGCCTCGGAACAGACTTTCCGTTCAAACTTCAGCTTAGTGGGCGTTAGCAGCGAGGAAGCAGTTGTTTAGCCTCTGAGCCACTTTCCCTCTCCCTAGAATAAAGTGGAGGTGGTACCTTCTTCGGCTCTGGTTTCCATTTGTTACTGGGCAGGTGGAGCTGAAACTGGCACGTGTGGTGCTGTGCAAGCGCACGGTGAACACACGGTGTGCGCGGCGACGGAACCGCGTGCACGTGGGCTGCTGCCACTTCTGCCCGCCCAGCCTGAGACGCTGGGGACGCAGGTTTGCTGTCCACACGTGTCCAGTCACTCTGAGTGGCATCCGTGCACAGGACGGTGGTGGCATTCTCTCATGGTCTACTCTCAATATTGTGTGTGGTAGCTATGTTTCAAGTATACTTAGTGCACATATGATAAGGCAAATTTGATTTTTAAACCATAATGCTTTTTTTCTTCATGATGGAGAAGAGTATTTATAGGAAAGCTTGTTAGATCATCCAATTCATGGCTATAACCTGAACACATTTTGGAAAAAAAATGAAGAGATTGCATGGAATAGTTGTGTGTAACATTGCTGTGATAGTTTCTAAGTATTTATGCCCTTTTCTGGGAGAAAGAGTTCATTTTAAAGTAAGGAAGGTAAGAACTTTGAGTAGGTCTCCTGTGTTTGTACACAGTGCCATGTTTTGTGGTGGTTTATGTGGGGAAGCCTTGAGAGGGAGCTCTTCTGCCCTCAGCCCCTGCACGGACCGCACAGGACCAAGGGGGCAGGGATGGGGCAGACACGGGTCTCAGGCACAGGGCGGGGGGGGGGGGGTTGCTGGGGGGGGCTTGAGCTCCTCCTGAACTTGGGCTGCATCAGCAAGCAAATGCTGCCATACTGACTCTTGAAGGCCCACATTAGCATCTCAAGGTTCCTGAAATGGTGACTCTGCTTTCAGTAGAAAAAGGAGGAAAACTGGAACTGCATGCACCCTACAAAAGCATGTTGGAGTCACACAGTGAAAAAGCAGATTTTTTTAATTATGCTGTTTCTCCATATTTGGCATTGCTGTAAATGGCTAACTAACATTTATCGCCAATCAGTACAAATGTGTGGTTTGGTAATATCAGAACAGCAAATTTAAATGAAAGATAAAAGTTAAACATTTCCACACAAGATTTATAGTCTGACATTTCACTGCGTAGGTAAAAAGACATTTTTTTTTTACTAGTGATTATTATTCAGCATGAATAAAAAACTACAACTTTTATTTTTAAACAGGAGTCACTGGTTTTAATTTTTACACATTTTAAAATTACTGTGATAAAAATAATGAAAAAGCTTCTTAATAATGCCATACACAGTATAATATAGATTTGTCCCCATTATATAGCATTTGTTTAATATACAAAATAGAATATTGACACACTTGAATCTATATGTAGTTAAGCAAGTTATTTGAGGAGGGTTATTTTCATATCTTTCATCAGAAAATAAAATCCCTCCTTTCGGGCATTTCCTAGAGGGAAGCCAACCCTTTCCCAGCAGCCTTGTGGCTCACCCTTGGTGGACCAGGCCGACCGACCACAGTCCGGAAAACGATGGGGCTTCCACTCCTACCGTCCCTTCCAACTCCCAAACTAGGCACATAGGAACACGTTCGTCCACAGCTACAGTCTTTAAATGACCAGCCAAGACTGAAACCTGAGGGCTGCATGGTTCTTGAATGTTGACAGATCCAAGTGCAGTGACACTGTTCATTCCACGGGACGCAGTTCGGGGTCAGTGACAGCTGGCTGGCAGACGCCAGGCACTGGAGCGGCCCGCCCCTCCTGCCCCCATCCTGAGTGAGGTGGGCCTTCCCGGAAGTGCCCGTCAGAGCCTCTGCTGTCACCAGACTTGTCATGGACCCGAACCAGGCTAGTTTTCCTTTTGGGGTGCAATTTTTTTCAGAAGGTGAGTGCTCTTTGAGGATCCCCTCCCATAGTTTTAGACAACTGGGTCTATATTCACCCCAAGGGTCACTTTTCTACCAGTAATTAGAAAGACTTTTCAGGATGTGTTGTGAGTCACCTAGGCATACCACCAACTCTCACTGACGCTACTACAAACTTCAATAGTTTGGGAAGGCAAGATGCCACATACATGGAAAATGAAGCTACTTTCAAATAACACCATCTTTTTTCACGTAAATCCATGATTATATGTAGATGAACAACATAATTAGGACAACTTCTTTCCCACATATTCAAAAAGGGCACAACTTCTTCTTCCACAGCCTTCTATAGTTTTATAAATGTCAGTTGATTCAACAACAAAGTGCACATATCTGTTTTTCACTGACCTCTATTTTTTTTAAGAGCCAAGGATGCTGGGACAAAATATGATTAATGTGTGATGTTCTTTCTGGTTTTAAGCATTTAACATTCTATAAATGAACAATAATTTACCTTTCAGAAGATTTTTTTGAAAATTAACACTGTCATTGATAATAATATTCAAGCAATATTAGGCACCAAAAATTTCACATCCTGCTGGGTTACAAACCATCTTAAAATACTTTGAGATCAATTTAAACCATTACAAAAGAACATTCCCTTTTAGATAGCATTCAAAAAGCAAATTATTACATTTTTATTAAATAATTTCTCAAATACTGAAAAATAACAAATAACATTCAAATAGCATTCAAAGAAAATATAAATGTCATTTTTGGGTGGGGGGAATGAACTCTTGTAGGATAGAAAGGAATTAGTGTATTATTGGCAACCTATGAGATTCTGCACTATTTACATATTGCTGGTACCTCTATGCGCATTATTGCCAAACTTCTAAAGCCTCTGCTTTTGCTGACCTGCGGGAGAGGCTGCATGTGGAAGCAGCCCTACCTCCACGTGTGAGCACCTCCTGTCTCTTCTCACACTCTGTGGTGCGTGGGGAGATGCAGCAAACTACGCTGCGCTGCCAGACTCACTGTTGGAAAGAGAAAGGTGGTCGTGCAGGAGGCAGGGGATCACGTCCTCTGTGATGGGCGCAGCCGGAGCCACTGCAACCTTCCCTGCACACACACGCACGCACACGCGCGCACACACACACACAGGCCAGTCTGCTTGTCCCTCTTGCCCTAGAGCAAACCTGTTAGGTTTCTGAGACCACTGCTGCCTGTACGAACACTTGCACTCGTCATAAATCATATAGGTTATTCATCAACATTTCTCTGAGCCCTACAAAAAATATAGAACATGTCGTGATAAAGCAATCTCATCTAAAAATCATTCTTATTTTACACTATACAAGCTATTTTACAATCATTTTAATAAATTGCATGTAAAGCTGCAGTAGCCCTTCCCTTCCCAGATTAGTGAATACCAATATGATATATATCTGAAACTATAACTAAATATAAAAATATATTAGAAGTTTCATATTTTTAATATTAGATTTTCAGTTTTCTATTACACAAATAATTTGGCCACTTTGAATAGAAATCAAATTTCTTGCGGCTTAGTAAGTTTTGAGTTTACAGAAAGTTGATAAGGTGCACACAGAAAGGGCTACTACAGCTTCTATTTTGTTTAAAATGGTAATTTTCAACAAGGAAAAATGTACAAGGCTTTTGTTAGACTCTATGGCACACACAGGGCTGTGAGAGATGTGTAGTTTCACAAACATGGAAGTCTGACGCACAGTCTAAGTCACAGAAATCAGTAGCTGAGCTTTCCTGTACCACCAGGAAAGATGGACCAATTGGTGACAGGTAGGAATGTGAAAATGGGTGTCTAGCCACGTTTGCCATATTAAGATACTGATTTGGGGGGTCAAGTTTAGTGAGAAGAATTACTTGGTCTGATTAAAATTTCTCAGCTTTGTTTCAGCTGGTTATCTAGAATCGTAACTTTTAAGAACTCACACAAACTACCACAAAAGGTCCTGAAGGACAGCGCACTAGCTTTCTTGCCATCTAACTATTGCAGGGACAGGACAGCAGGGACAGACAGGGCCTCTTGGTAGTTGGTTGGTTGTTTGCTTGTTTTAATTAGTCTTTTGCAACCATCATCCACAGTTTACCCAGCAGGTCACCAGACTAGGTAGGTGCTTTCTACCAGTTAGGACGGTTAATTTGCATAATCTATATAATTCTCCACTGAAGCAGATATATACAAAATATGAGCTTTTTTGACAAGAACACTGGAGATTTGAGTCAATTATTGTGGTCTTCTGATAGCTAAGTGCCATCAGGTTAGAAGCACCAACCCATTTTCACACAGGAGATTAATGTTCAGAGTTGATGAGGAAAGCTATGGACTAGCTGCCCATCTTAAGCAGTTGTACAAGAACTTGGATACAAAAATTATGTAAGAAAAAATGAGCAAGCATAGTTCACTGAATATAAAGGAAATTGTTAAAACCAGACAGTAATAGCTATAAAAGGCACAACTTCCCTTTTCTGATATACACTTGTAAACTTTTTTCAGGTTTCCATGCATAAATCAAAAATGTTATGCTAACTATACAGGGCAAAATACACCAGCAAAAAGCCTAGAAAATTCTGTCCAGCCAACTGTGAAAAATATGAGCAGAAAGTTCACTGTGCAGACTGGGGGCACTGGTGGTTTGGGTGCCATCCTTCTCTGACACTAGAGCTCACCCCATGTCACTGTTTCTGATTTCTGGGGCCCACCCACTATCACCTTCTACTTGTCCCATCACTGCAAGTGATGGCGTAACTGCTCCTGTGGCCGAGTCTTGGCCCTCTGTGAAACCACATGTAGTGCGTACTTAAAACAGAAACCAGACGTACACAAAAAAGGAAAAATAAAACAGAACTGCTCTAGGACAAACTGATAGTTTGTACAATAAAAGCTATAAAGTCAACTTTCTTTAAGGCAACCTTTCTTATTAAGGCAGTCACTTTTGATGAAACAGAAGTTTTTTGACATTTCCACTTGAATATTTTGGTAACTGATTGGAGATGATTTCAGCTAACATCTCTGGGAATTCAATATTCAAGCTCTTATCCAAAAATGTTTGGAAGCAAAAGTGAAGGAGATTTTCAGCCACCTACAAAGAGAAGATAGAGTAATGATTAGTTTCAGAAATTTAGCAGTAGGCACATCTCATGCCTGTTGGCTTTTATTTATTTATTTTTTTAAAATATCTGACCTAGATGGAATATATCAATTTCTGCTGGAATTTACCAAATTAAAAAAAAAGTTTAGTTAAATAAAATGAGCACTCAGGTACCAAAGACATCTTGAACCCCTTAAACTGTACACAGAATTATATGAAATTGTTTTGTGATGAACTGTAATACTATAATACATGAGACATATTCTATTTAATAGATTAGTCAAGTAAAATCAGGGGATTGTACATTTTAAAAATCAATGCTGTTAAATTCTCTACTAGCATCATGATGTTATATGCACATGACCCTATGACATTAAATTGCATAACTGGCCTTAGGAAAAGTGTGTGCCGAGCTGAAGTCACAGCTTGAACTCAAACCATCATCAATATCCACAAGTGGGGAAAAAAATATTGGTGTACGATTATATACACTAATTAGAACATACTTGAGGTCCCAGAAAACACCTCTGATGCCTGGATTTGTGTCTGAGACTTACGTCATGCATGGAGTCCAGGAGTTTTGTCAGCTGGTAGAACCGCTGCCAGTTCTGACTAGAGCTGCCTTCCCTCTGGACAATGGCTTTCCCCAGCTCTTTGATGTAGGTCATCCTGATCTCATCAAACAGCTCCTGGCTTTTCAACCCATCCTTAGGAACTAAAAGATCAAGATGCAGTCAATTAAATTGTGATCACTCTTCATATGTTCAGAGTGTGGCATTTATTAATAGCATGCTTCATGACTTCACAATGTTGGTATGATTTTAGTGCATTCTGTTAAAACATAAGCATTTCAAAGGACCATGAAACTATAGCCAAGAAAATGAGAGATCAGAGGAAACTGAAGGACTTAACCTTGGGTAAGTCACTTTGTTTAGCATCTGTGAAATGCCACTGGTGGTGCACCTTCCTCTCCAGTTCACAAGGCCACCGCGAAGACCAGAAACATACGCAACATGCTAGCTGCCATTCTGCCCTTCAGTTTAGCTCTAGTGCAGACACATAGAAAGCTTCAACAACAGTTTTATTCCACCAATTACATCTTGGAGTATCTGTGATATCACCAGTCACTTAAAACCGTAAAATCAGTATGCAATACTTTTTATTAATCAATGCATTAACATACCGAATTGATATGATTCCAATCTAAAAAGAAATGTGATTTTTTTAATGTGGCCTATATATATATGCCTCCTGGGAAGGAATTAATCTGCCTTCCCTTCTGTACCCAAATATAATAAATACCTCATGAACTGTGGATCATTAAATTGGTGCAAAATCAATTTTTATATTATTCTTAAAAAACAGATACTAGTAAAGATTGTGGGCAGAGAGTTAATCATGGTTTCACTTACAGAGATGATGACTTTTGAGAGTGCTACATTTCTGAAAGTGTGTTCCTAGAAACTCTGGTTCTGTGTTAATGGCCAGAGAGACGAAGATTCGATGGTCCCAAAGTAAGCAAAGCTAAATGTTCAACACAGAGTGAGGCATATTCCTGGATATCAGACCACCTCAGAGGTATAATTATGCAGTCTCCAGAGAGGGGAACATATTTTCCCCCAAACTTCACTGCTGCTGACCTCTTAGGAAATGCTGGATTTAGGAGCAAGAAGTCTTAATTTAATTCTTACTTGCCCTGTGGACTTGTTTCCTACTCTTTCTCACTAGATTAATTTTTTTGATTTTCAAAAATTTAGATATAATTAACATGACATTATATAAGTCTCAGGTGAACAACATGATTACATAATTGTATATGTTGCAGAATGATCACTGCAGTAAGTCTAGTTAACACCCATCACTATGTATTGTTACACAAATTTTTGTGATGACCGTTTTGAATATCGTCTTGGCAACTTTCAAATACATAGTACAGTATTATTAACTACAGTCCACATGTTATACGTTATATCCCAGTGATATTTATTTTACAGCTGAAAGTTGGTACTTTTTAACCCACTTCACCCATTTTCCCCCACCCTTTGCCTCTGGCATCCAACAGTGTGTTCCCCGTGTCCATGAGCTTGTTTTGTTGTTAGGCTCGAAATACGAGTGAGTTACATAGTGTTGTCTTTCTCTGACTGGCTTGTTTCACTGAGCATAATATTCCCCAGGTCCATCCATGTGTCGCAAAGGGGAAGACTTCCTTTTTTATGGCTGAATAACATTCCATGGGATATAAATATCTCTTTTACATTCTCTTTACCCATGTATCCACTGATGGACACTGAGGCTGCTTCCATATCTTGCCCACTGTAAATGATTTGTCAATGAGGGTGCATGTATCTTTTCTAGTTAAGTGTTTTTGTTTTCTTTGGAGAGATACCCAAAAGTGAAATTGCATGATTATATGGTAGTTCTATTTTTAATTTGTTGAGGAATCTCCATATTGTTTTCCATAGTGGCTGCACCAATTTATATTCCCACCAGCAGTGCAAGAATTCCCCTTTCCCCCACATCCACACTAGCACTTGTTATTGTCTTTTTGATGACAGCCATTCTAACAGGTGTGAAGTGTTAATTTCATTGTGGTTTTGATTTGCAGTTTCCTGATGATTAATGATGTTGAGCACCTTTACATATACTTGTTGGCTATTCTGTATGTATTCTTTAGAAAAATGTCTATTCAGATCTTCTGCTCACTTTTTAATTGGACTGTTTTTTGGCTATTGAGTTGTATGACTTCTTTATATATTGGGTTGGCCAAAAAGTCCGTATGTTTTTTTCCATAAAATAAACACATTTTCATTTTTATTAATAACTTTATTGATTTGGATATTTTGAGTATGTCAGCTATCTCCCACATGGTATAATGTTGATTGTTCTCAATGTCTCAATTTGGTTGCTATCAACTTCAACTGGTCCACTCGTCCAGCGACACATCTCCAGCACGAAACTTTACAAACTACTTTTGACATGTTCGATCAGTCACAGCATCATATGTGGCACAAATGTTTTTTTTTTGCGTTTCAGTTGCATTTTACCTTTCTTGAAATAATAAAACATAACATGCCAGAAATGTTGCGTATTTTCTCCCATCTTCAATATTAAAATGGCTACACAAAAATTCACCAATTTTGGTTAAGTTTTTTAAGTTTTTGTCGCTGCTGTGACAACTGTCATAATACAGTCTAATAAGATAGCTTCAAATGAAGTTAAAGATAACTAAGTACTACTAGAGACATCTTATGGGGAAAACTGAATGGACTTTTTGGCCAACCTAATATTTTTGGGTATTAACCCCTTATCAGATATATGATACGCATTTGGTACATCGCCTTTTAGCTTTTTGATGGTTTCCTTTGCTGTGCAGATACTTTTTAGTTTGATGGAGTCCCACTTATTTTTGCTTTTTGTGTCAGATCCAAAAAAGTCATCACCAAGATTGATGTCGAGGAGCTTATCACCTATATTTTATCATTTCAGGTCTTACATTCAAGTCTTTAATCCATTTTAAGTTAATATTCTTATGTGGTGTTAAGACAGTGGTCC
Source organism: Anoura caudifer (assembly GCA_004027475.1). Classification (NCBI taxonomy): domain Eukaryota; kingdom Metazoa; phylum Chordata; class Mammalia; order Chiroptera; family Phyllostomidae; genus Anoura; species Anoura caudifer. The sequence continues at coordinate 204,677 of PVKU01000692.1, forward strand.
AGCTTCTTTCTTTCTTTTTGGATGTGGCTGTTCAGTTTCCCTAACACCATTTATTGAAGAGACTATACTTTTGCCACTGTACATTGGCTACTTTGTCATAAATTAACATTTTAACAATATTAATTCTTCCAATGCACAAGCACGAAATATCCTTTCACCTGCATCCTCTTCAGTTAGTTTCATCAATGTCTTATAGTTTTCAGTGTATATAGGTGTCTTTCACTTCACCAGTGAAATTTATTCCTAGGTGATCTGATTTTTTAAAAATTTATTTTACTTATTTTTAGACAGAGGGGAAGGGAGGAAGAGAGGGAGAGAAACATCAACGCGTAGTTGCTTCTCAACTGCCCCCCCCCCCCCCCCCCCCCCCCCCCCCCCCCCCCCCCCCCCCCCCCCCCCCCCCCCCCCGGGGACCTGTTCTGCAACCCAGGCATGTGACCTGACTGGGAATTGAACCAGCAACCCTTTGATTGGCAGTCTAGCACTCAATCCACTGCACCACACCAGCCAGGGTGCTACCTTATTCTTTTTGATGCAATTGTAAGTAGAATGGTTTTCTAAATTTCACTTTCTACTAGTTATTACTGTGTAGAACTGTGACATATTTCATCAGTTCTGACAGTTTTTTGGTGGAGACTTTAGGGCTTTCTATATGTAATATGTCATCTGCAAGTAGTGAGAGTTTTACCTCCTTTTTTATTCAGATGCCCTTTCTTTTTCTTGTAATTAACTCTGGCTAGGACTTCCAATACTATGTTGAATAAAAGTGGCAAGGCTGGGCATCATTGCCTTGTTCCTGATCTTAGAGAAAAAGCTTTCAGCTTTTCACCATTGAGTATGGAAGTTAGCTGTGGGCTGTCATATTTGGCCTTTATTATGTTGAGATATATTCTCTCTGTTCCTACTTTGTTGAAAGTTTTTAACCATAATTAGATATTGAATTTTGCCAAATGCTTTTTATGCATCCATTTAAACTATCATATGATTTTTATCTTTTAATTTATTAATGTAGTGTATCATTCTCACTGGATTTTGATTAGGATTAGACCAAAAAACACACAGGAAAATGTTTTGATTCCATAAAGCAATACCTGGCACTTCTAACATGTCAGTATGAATGCAAAAATGAGGACTACTCAATCAGGAGCCATAAGAGCCCACCATGTAAGTGATGTATTGATAATTTTACATACTACTCATATTACAGATAATCTAATTACTGATAATTTTTAAAATAGTGTTTGCTTATTTATATACTTTTTCCTGCTTGTTACCCTAATTCTAAAAATAATTATGGGAGAAGCCCTTTTTGATACTTAAAAGAATTCCATCCATCCAAAATTATCCTTGTAGTTCCATGAATTTTTTCTTTATGTTTTTGGAGGCTATATATTTAGAAATGTTTTCCTGGTGAGTAGAATGCTTTATGTAATGAGTATTTTTAAATATATAACTTCATTTTTTTAAAGTTTATTTTGATAATAACGTAGCTGCTTCAGCTTTCTTTTGGTCAAAGCAGTGGTCAGCAAACTACGGCTCGCAGTCCAGTTCCACGTGCAGCCTGTATTTGTAAACAGTGCTTCATTGGAAGACAGCCATGCCTGCTCTGTAAGTGTTGGCGACTGTGTTCGTGCCACAAGGGGCAGAGCTGAGTGTAGCTGTGACAGGGAATGTATACGGAGCCAAAAATATTTACCATCTGGCCTTTTACGAAAACATTTGCCATTACCAGGTTATACCATGCATAGTATATCCTTTTACCTGGGCATATGCCTGGGTCTCTTGTGATACTGCAGATATATGTGAAGTTAATTGTACCACCTATTGCTTCCTCTTATGATGCTTTTTGTTTATCCTTTTTCCCCTCCTCTCATTTCACTCTTTTGTTTTTCACACCATGTTGTCCTCTCTTCCTTAATGGTTTGCTGCATTATATATACTTTATGTTTCTAGTTGTCATCAACATTCATTCTTAATTTACCAAATTCATTTTTTTCTTACATGTAATTACTGTGTGCTTCAGTTCTATTTTTAAACCCCCAAAGACATTATTAGTGTCATTTTATATATAAATGTTAGGTTAGATGCATCTACATATGTACCACTTTCTTTGTTCTTTTTATCTTCTTAAAGATGGGATTACTTTCCTGTGGCCTAAGAATTGATATATCTTTTTAAAAAAGATTTTATTTATTTTTAGAGAGAGTGGAAGTGAGGGAGAAAAACATCAATGCGTGGTTGCCTCTCATATGCCCCCTACTGGAGACCTGGTCTGCAACTCAGGCATGTGCCCTGACTGGGAGTCAAACCAGTGACCCTAGGCCAGCATTCAATCCACTGAGCCACACCAGCCAGGGCTTGATATATCTTTTAATATTACTTCAGTAAGGCTTTCTGGTAGCAAACTTTCTTTTAGCCTTCATTAAAAAAAAAAAAAAAAGGTTGTATATTTAGACCATTAAAATTTAAAGCAATTGTTTGATATATTTGGATCAGTATCTGCCATGTTTGTAACTGTTATCTGCTCATTGCATTTGTTCTGTTTCTTTTTTAATCTTCTCTGCCTTTTCTAGTTTTCACTGAGCATTTCTCAGTGTATCAACTACATATTACTGCTTTTTAAACTGTTTCTAGTGGTTGCCCTAGAGTTTGCATATACATTCACAACTACAGTGGACCTTAAGTAATGGGGGGTGGGGGAAGGGGTGCAGCTGAAAATCCATTTGTAACTTCTGACTCTACAGGTAGCCCTTTGTATCTGTGGATTCAATCAATTGTTGTTGGGAATGTGAAAATACGTTTTTTGATCTGCATTTGGTTGAATTTGGGGATGCAAAATCTGTGAATACAAAGGACCAATTGTACTTATAAAAAAAAAATCTGCGTATAAAGGGACCCAAGCAGTTCAAACCTGTGTTGTTACAGGTTTGCAGTCTGCATCCTCTTTCAAAATATCACTGCAGGTAGTGCAGGTACTGTAAAACTTAGTCCCAGTTCCCCCCGCCCTCAGTCACCCCTTTCAACGCTGCTGTCACTCATCCAGCTCATCCATATGTTGTCATTGTCCAGTACATTGTTGCTATTATTAAACAGTTACCTGTTAGATCAATTACAAAGAAAAATAAAACTTCACCTAGTCCTTTTCTAATACTCTTCCTTTCTTTATGTAGATCTTTGTTTCTTACCTGTATTATTTTCATTTCCTCTAAAGAACTACTTCTAACATTTTATGAAAGGCAGGTCTACTAGAGACCAATTTGCTAAAGTTTTTGTTTGCTGAGGTCTTTATTTTGCCTTCAATTTTGAAGGATAATTTCACTGGATACAGAATTCTAAATTGGTGATTTTTTTTTCTTTCACTGAACATTTCACTTCACTACTTCACTCTCCTGCTTGCATGGTTTCTGTTGAGAATACTGTTGTATTTATCTTTGTTCCTCTATAGGTAAGCTGTTTCCCCACCCCTGGCTATTTTCAAGATTTCCCCCTTTATTCTTGCTTTTCTGTACTTAGAGTAAAATATGCCTAGGTGTAGATTTTTTTTTTTTTGGCATTTTTCTTTCTTGGTGCTTTTGAGCTTCCTGGATGTATGTTTTGGTTTCTGTCATTAATTTTGGAAACTTATTAGCCATTATTACTTAAAATATTCCTTCCGTTCCTTTCTTTTACTTCTGATTTTACCATCACTTGTATGTTACATCTTTTGTAATTGTCCCCATTATTCTTAAATATTCTGTTCCATTTTTTGTCTTCATTCTTTTTTCTCTCTACATCTGAGTTTGGTAAGTTTCTATTAACTGTCTTCAAGCTCAGTGATTCTCTCCTTGGCTTATCCAGTCTTCTGATGAGCCCATCAATAGCATTCTTCATTTCCACGTTACTGCATTTTTAACTTCCAGCATTTCCTTTGGCATCTTTAAAATTTCCACCTCTCTGCTTATATTACCATGTGTTCTTATATGTTGTTTACTTTTCCCACTAGAGTCCTTACCATAGTAATCACACGTATTTCAAATTCCCTACCTGATCATTATATCTGTGCCATAGCTACATCTTGTTCTAAGGCGTGTTTATTTTTTCAGATTGTTTTTTTCTTTGCTTTTAGCATACCTTGCAGTTTTTTTTTGCAAAAAGCTGGAAACTGTGTGTCAGAACTAAAGTAGACTTATAGTGTAAGGCTTTCTATTAATCTGGTGAGGGGCTAGGCTGTGTTAAAGGTCTGGTGTAGTAGGTGTTAAGAGGTTCCAGTCTCCTTGTTTTTACTTTTCCCCCTTAAATATCTGGGTTCTGCAGCTTCCTCCATTGTAGTTCAGTTATTATACTAGAGCTCTGCTGATGTGGTGGTAAGGTGTTGGGGATGTGGAATGTTTTCCACCTTTGTGATATAATCTGTTTTAGTAGGCCTGGCCCCTGGCCTGTGTCCTGAAGAAGTGTTTCTTCAGAAAAAAAGGGAACCCTTTCTTTCCCTTCCCTTTTAGGGGTGTCTGGGCCACACATTAAATACATTGCAACACATAATCATAAAAAAAATCTCATAATATTTGAAGTACATTTACAATTTTGTGTTGGGCTGCAGGCTGGATACCCCTGTATAACAGAGAAAGGTGGTGGGGCTAAAATTATGAATTTGCCCCTTCTCCCAGATCAGATAAAGCTTTGTTATAGCAGTTTTCCTTAGCAGGCAGAAACATGAGGGGACCTTCCCCAGGTCTACACCATGGGAACCTGGGCTTCAGGAGGTAAGCCCCAAGACAGTGTGGGGAGACAAGCCACCTCTCAAGACTGAGTCCCAGGAGCTAACTCTCTAGCTACTCCTCACTGGGTCTTCAGAATTCATCAAAACTACCACAAGTTTGCCTACCAGTCACTGACTTTAGTGACTTCCAGCTTCTATTCCCTGGAAGCTGATCTTGGGCTATGCTTCTCCGTATTTGCCTGTTCTACAGATTTTTGAGGTGGTGGTTTGCCTTGTAATCTCGACCCTCTGATGGATTTAAGAAAAGACACTGATTTTTCAGCTTCATCAGGTTTTTCTTGTTGTGAGGTTAGGTGATAATTTCCAAGCTGTTTACTTGTCAGAGCTGAAGCTGAAGCCCACCTTCATTTTCTTTCCTTAGCATTTTGAAAATATTCCTTTCTCTTCAGTTGCTGTTGTTCAGTTAAATTGCTTCTCCTTTGAAGATGTTTTTTCTCTGCCTGTTAGGGGATCTCCTCATCGACCTTGCTGTTGAGTCAGTTGGATTTTGTCAATGCATAATACTATGTGGAATTCACTACACTGCCGGGATATAGGGTTGGTGTCTTTTCAGAATTCTGGACAGTTTTCAGCCATCACCCCTTTTTGTGCTGCCTTTTCCCATCTCTTTCACCTTCCATTTTGGATCTCTGGTGCTTACGTGAGGCCAGAGCTTTTCCAGCTGGTGCCCTGTGCATGGGTCACCAATGGGTTAGGGTAATGATCTGCTCTGCTGGTTGCCAGTGCCCTCACTCGTCAACCTCTGTGCGCTCCACTGTACAAACGCCCTTTTCTATGTTCATTATGACATGGAGATTACAAGCTGTGAAACACTGTTTTAGACCTCCTCCCTCAAACATGCCTCTTATCCTCTTGTTCATTTACACACGCACATAACACACATATAAATATATGTACGTACATGCGTGCATTTAAATAATTTTGTTTTGGCTAAATTCTTTAGGTTTATAATTTGAACTTTAGTTTAAATGTCTGTTCATGTGTGTCTGATCTATTTTTACATCCATCCATTGTTTTTTCATTTCAATTATATTTCCAACCCTGTTTTTAAACTTATTAACTACAGTCCCGTACCAGGTCCCGCAGACGCCCTCTGAGAGCCGGCTACAGAGGGCATCTCACCTCTGTGGGTTCCCACCTGCACTCAGTGTGCAGTCCAGCATCTTCAGCGGGAGGCGAGGGTACTGTTCTGGCACTTCATCAGAACAGAAGTCCAGTTACATCTTAGGGCATGTATTTGCATCCTTATGATTCTTTTTTTTTTTTTTAAAGAACCAGTGACATGTACTAGTTCAGTTTATTTTTTCTTAAGTATAGTTTAAGTCAGGTATGTATAAAATTTTAACCATAATTTTTTACAAATAAGACTGGTTAGTATCTTGGTCCTGGCTTATACTTGGATATTATGTCAAAAATCATGATCAGAACTTTGTTTACTCAAATAACACTGAGCTAACTTCAGGTGTACTGCTGTGGCTAACCTTAAAATTGAGTCTCTAGTAATGATCTTTACCTTTATGTTTTTTAATGGGTTGTGAAAAGTTTTCTAGCCTTGATTAAGACTCCTTAAATCCATGAACATCAAATGACTTTTTGTAGAATAATATGAAAGCATTATAAAAGCTTAGTTATGTGCAACATCCATAGCTTAAAGTTACTTAACATCTTTGTAATGAAAACACATTTACTGTTGGAATAAAGACATTTTTTCAAATTGCAAATTTACTTATTTGTATTTGAAAAATGTATTCAGCTCAGTACTTTATAAACAAACACTAACATGGTACATAATTTTTAATAGAATGGTCTAAAGTTTATAACCAACTGGTTCATGTTCTTATTGTTGAAAATGCCCTAATTTTACTCATACAGACAAGATACTACAGAGTATTCCTCTGCTAGCTGAGAGTAGTCACTAAACTTTCCAGACTCATAGATTCCTGTTGCTATTTTCTAGCTAGACTACCTCTTCCCAACAGTCCAGGCCCAGGGCTGCATTAACCGAGCCTCCAATGTTAATCAAGAACACCATTTTGTAGGATGTATCTCCCCCGGCCCCGCCTGTACTGTCTTATACATGGTACTACTCACTGTATAAGTAAAATTTTGACACAGTAACAATGTAGTAGAGAAAGGAGTCTCCCTCCTAGAGAGGTGTTCTCAAAGGCCACAGGAAGGAGGAAGTCAACACACATACCCAGTCAGCTGAGACCCCCGTGCAGCTCACATCCCTCTGCATTTCTCCACGGTGCCCACGGGCCATACTGATTGAGGTCTCAGGGGCTGTGCCCTTCTAAAATTTTACATTTATGACAGTCTGACTATCAGAGAATAATAGACTTAGTATAAGTATTAAGGCTATGTACACAAATAAACCTTCGTTTTTAGACGTCTATATGTCATGCTTTTGACACATTTGGAAGTGAGTTTTAGAAGTGAAGAGGTGTTCCACAAACCTGATGAGAGAAGCAGTAAGGTCTTCATACAGAGAAACTCTTCGTAAGATACCTGAAGCTTCTGCAACTCGGAGGAAACAAATAGCATATGTTTACATTGTTCAAACAGGAAGGGTAGAGTCATCCTCTCCCTGTGAAAGACAAATATCAGTGTTTGAATTAGAACTAAATAGCACTTGTTTAAAAAAGAGTACAGACTTTTAGGCATTATTTTGCAAATCTATGAACCCATAAAGGAAAACCTGATTATTGGAGTGGCCAAAAAGTCCGTTACTTTTCACATAAGATGGCTCTAGTAGCACTTAATTGTCTTTAACGTCATTTGAAACAATTGTTAGATTGCATTGTGACAGCTGTCATAACAGCATGCACTTAAAAAGACATCAAAATTGGTGAATTTGGGGGCAGCCATTTTAATATTAAACATGGAAGGAAATATGCAACATTTTTGGTATACTATGCTTTATTATTTCAAGAAAGGTAGAAACACAACTGAAATGCAAAGATTTGTGCAGTGTATGGAGAAGGTGCTGTGACTGACTGAATGTGTCCAAAGTGGTTTGTGAAGTTTCATGCTGGACATTTCTCACTGGATGATGCTCCACGTTCAGGTAGACCAACTGAAGTTGATAATCAAATCGAGACATTACTTGAGAACAATCAACATTATACCATGTGGGAGATAGCCGACATACTCAAAATATCCAAATCAATAAAGTTCTGGTGAAAATGAAAAATGTGTTTTTTATTTTATGGAAAAAAATATGGACTTTTTGGCCAGCCCAGTACAATACTGTTAATGCTAATTCCTTATAGATCGGAATTTTAAAAAATTTTCCTTAAACTTGTTCTTGGGTCTTGAGCATATAAAGAAACTACTGAATAACCTAACTACACATTGGAGAAATTAATTTTTCTATCATGCATGCCATGTATTGTTTTATTTACTTGAGTGTTTGGAATTTATTACCACATGCTCTTTTAAATGAAGGTTTTATGGTAGCATTTGAATATGGCCAATTAGGTAGCAGTTTTAGATCCCACCCTTCTGAAAATCAAAAGGTACTTTTCTGTACCAAATTCCATTCTAAAGACAACTATGTTTATAGTTATGCAGAGGGTCACACTTGATGCCAGGCTTTCTGATACCCCAATCTGCCTCTGACAGACACTATGTGACTGAATACTCTCCTAACCAAAGGTGCCAAATGAATTCTCAGGTGGGATTCTCAACAGTTGTTATCACAACTATGATTTTCAAATAGATCTCTAAAGTTTCCTAACTTTTTAAATGACACTAAGAGTCTGAATCTGGGCCCAGTTCATAGTTTTTAAAAATATTTCAATTTTTTTTTTTAAGTTTTTGACAGAAAGTGATCTTGGGCCTAACAGAAAAAAAGTTAACTATATCTTCAGTTGAGAATAATATTATTTCTTTATATGATAACATGGACCAGACACAAACAGCATCTGGCCACAGTGGTGACAGAGGATCTCTGTGGCTCCTCACACTTAAAATCTACTTTCACTAGGAGGCACTCCCTCAAGGCCCCAACTGGAGCTCAGCATTCCTTTCCTGGGAGGTTATCTTTTTATCTTTCTGTTTCTAATATGTGGTAGTTTTGACAAAGTTACAATGTAGTAGAGTAAAAAAACTCATTCTAGTTGGCATTTAAAAAAAGTTTTTCTACAACTTTTCTGACCTAAGGACAATGATAAGAAACTGTTTTACCAGCTACACAGAGGGTCAGACCTTAGCTTGACACTTTCTGACTCCCACCTCTGCCTATCACGGACACCAGGTTGGTACTGACACCCAGTGAGCTGAAAGAAAGGGAGCAGGCCTTCCCACCTCACACACAAAAAGGAAGTAAGTCAGAATGGCCTTTTCCAAACTGCTGCTCGTCTAAGCCATTTATCCTGCAGCAGAACTGAGCACTGAGAAAACAATTCTGTGATTCCCACCTTCATGTAAGGAAAGCATGTGGCTTGATTAAGCTATGCTGTGACTACTTAAATCTCAATGTGAGTGTTGCCAAAACGAAAACCCTGAATTAGGTTAATTTTATAACAGAAGGATGAACTGGTGTATCATAGAAATCTCCACTCAGTTTTTTAAATTCCAATTAAATGACTTAAAATTGTTTTTTAGATAGTGACAATAAATAAGCATGGTTGGATTCTGAAACAAACAAATACTTAGAGATTTTAAATGTCTTTAAAGTTTACATATAAGCCATATAAATTTATCAGTTAATTTAAAATTTGAGCAAACAAAGTTTGTTAAACTGTGATGCCCCCGGTTTGAACAGTCCTCTTTTCGGCAGCAGGCAGTCAAGGTGCCCCACCCTAGGACACAGGCACCCCTCAGTGTCCGTATGGAGACCTGGCCTGGCTGAGCAGGAGACAGCGCCTGTCAGCTGAGGGCAGGAATGTGGCCCTTCTCCTTCAAGTCTCAGGTCAAATGACACCTCCTCCCAGAGACCATTAGCCACCCTATCTGATATGAAGCTCTGTCCAGTAAAAACTTTATCACAATATGAAATTTTACTTATTTGGTGGTTATCTGTGTTTCTCCAGCTGGAATGGAAGCAATAAAGGTGTGAAGCCTTGTCTGTCTTGTTCTCTGCTATAGTAACAAGGCAACACACATTAGGGGTGTGATGCATATTTGTTATTCCCCTTTAATCCATTCTCTCCATCATGTTACCCTCTCTCTGAAACCTTCCCAGGCTTCTCGGCTCCAAGAATAAAATCTACACTCTATTTCATGGCCTACACAATTCTGCTTGACTCTGTCTCTGCCCACTTCTCTAAGTTCATACAATACCTTCTGTGGCTTTCTCTCAGTTCCTCACACATGCCAAGGTTGTTTCCAGCCTTTGCCCTCATTTCTTCTGCCTGGGATGCCCTCCCTTTCAAGGAACCGGGGTCTATTTAGTGCTCAGCTATTTAGAGAGGTCTTCTATGTTCTCAAAATCTAATAGCATATGCCCCTCTCTCCTCCCTTCTGTCACACTATTATATTATGGTTCTCCAAAATTATTTTGGCCATGTGCTTTTCCCCCATTAGGATGTTAGCAGGGCCATCATCTATTGTACCCACTATTATAGCTCAAGCTCCTAACATAGTATCAGGCACTTGGTAGGTACCCATATAACACTGAGTGAACACAGTGCTGGGAAATAAGTGCTACCGATAGAGAAGCAACACTTAAGTTTAACTCAATAGTTCAGTTCGGTGTTTTAGACTAGTTTTGCATGCAGCTATCCTAATTGAGGGAAAAACCTGAACTTTCTACTTTAGGTAGTTCCTATTTATCCTGCCAGACACATGGTCTTGGAATTACCTAGTAGTAGTAGCATAAAGAAAATGTGTCCTGACTCTAGTATTAGCCACTACTTGTGCAATGCCTAAGAATTTCTTTTAAAATATCTGGAGCTAGCACCATCTAGTCTCCACTAAAACACAGTCATGCACGCTTACTACATTATAAAGCTGGCCCCACCAAGAGATACTACAGTACGTTTGCTTCACCTCCTCTGAATGCCCTTTAGGCTGTCCTTGTCGCCTTGATGCCTCCTTTCCTCCTTCCTCCAAGTATGTCCTATTCATCAACTAAGGTTAATTTGCAAACTCCTTGCCACTCTGGACATATTTAAAGTTTTCAATGTTTTCATATGGCATCCAGTTCTGAACACAGACCCCTAATGATGTGTGACTGACATAGATGGAGTACAGCAGGACTATTCTAATAATGTGGTTTAAGAATTCATTAATTTTTTTTGAACATTTCTCAACACTAAGTACCCAGAGTGCATAATTAAAGAAATATCCTTTTTGTTCCCCATGTAAATTCCCCTCCATATTTTATTCTGCTCAGACTACAGGTGTGTGTGTGTGAATTCCGTTTGTGTTCTAATGCAAGAGGTTAGCTGTGGGTAGTATTACAAGGTGGAAAGTGATGAGCTTAGGCTATACAGTGGAGAGGTCTTACACGGTGACATGAGCACCATGAACTGAGGGTGTGTTTGAACGATGGCTCATGGGAGTGGGAACAAGGAGTGTGCAATGGAGAACAGTGGGAGAAGGGAAGCCAGAAACCATGCTGAGTGCACGGGGTGGTCTGTGTGGGGAGGCTGCGCACATCTGTGTGCTGGGAGTACATGTGGTGGGTGTGCCGTGCTTAGGGAAGAAAACATTAGTCTGCGTGATAGCGATTACCACTTAGGAGAGAGCACTGCACTGAGCTAAGGGGACAAGACACCTGAAATATTTCACAGATGGAAGCACAGGCCTGGAAGACCAAGGAGAACAGCTGATTTACAGAATCTTGAAGCTTGGTTGGTTCTTTCCCAATTAAAAAGAATATTCTTGTTCCCATATTCTTCCCAAGTAATGAACATCAAGTTACCCTTGCCATGCAAAGAGACACCTGTTCTCTCTGGACCTCTACTTCCCACCCCCTCAGCCTACATGTCCATGTCTGTAACTGTCTCTACCAAAAGCAGGACCAGCATGAATTATGTCATGCTGTTTCTTACTGGGATAGGGTTATGTAATTAAAAGGTACTGCAAGACTCCATTTTACTTGCTATAGACTTTACTAACCAAGAGATGCTCACTATTTAAATAACATCCTTAAGTATGCCCTGGGACATAATATTGCCACATGCCTACTACATGTTATATCTACTACATGTTATACCTGGCTGGCCTTAAGCACTGATAAAGGACTCTATTTCAAGTTGGCCCAGTTCCAAGATACCTGGTAGCATTTGATTCAGTCCTGAATGACCACAATAGTCCATCCAGAAACAATCAGCTGGTTAAAATACCCTATGAATACAGGGAGAACGACTTACAAATGACTTACTCATTAATAATCAAATCAGGAGCAAAACACAGCATGTTCCCATGTGACTGTTTGTATGATCTCCATCCCAGGGCAAATGACATGAGGAACATCCATGAATATTGCAACAAGGTCATTTGGTCATCCAGGTGTAAGTTCCTGAATCCTAAAGCAACAGAAACAAAGGTATAAGGAAAAACTGTAGTTGCCAAAGAGAAGAACCATCTCTCTGGACACTGCCAAAGGCCCGGTTGAGAGTCAGCCTTGTTTTGGGGGACCTCTAACAGGAGGAGATGAAGCTCCAGGGGGGCTTGGTTTTCCTTGGTCATGTGACATGTTAATGATCAAAGCCATCAGTGCTTTTAAAATGTTTTTTAAAATCTCATCCAAGGATATGTTCTTTAGATTTTACAGAGAGAAATAGCGATGCAAGGGAGAAACATCGATCCGTTGGCTTCCTGTACACATCCTGACCAGGGATGGAACCCATAATCTGGGTGTGTGCCCTGACTGGGGGATGGAACCCATGACCCTTTGGTGTATGGGACCCTTTGGTGTATGGGACAATGCTCCACCTGAGCCACCGGCCAGGGTTCTCGGTGCTTTTTAATAGCAGCCAATGTTCAAAAACTTGAGTAGGCAAAAGGTGACAAAAACTGGAAATATAAGCTAATTAGTAAAAAAAGGAAATATAAGCTAATTAGTAAAGAGGAAAGCCAAGAGTCTTGGCTTGGGACATTAAATTAAAAACCTTTCCCTGATATTCATGGTGCTTTCCCCTTTGACATACTAGGGGTGCTAGGGGGTCACGTCACACTTGTTCTGTGTCTCTTTGTGTGAGCATCAGCTTGTTGAATCCCTTCCAACTATAAAGGCAGGGAACAGTTAAAATAGCCCACGTTAGTACGTTCTGACAGTGTCACTACACCTGATTTTTACCAATTTTACAAATAATCTGATTTTTAAAAAATGATACACTAAAGAGAAACAAACTGAATTCTAGGAAGTATTTTACATTTTCTCCCCCTAAAGTGCAGTGTGAAGTGTAAAAGGAATTTTGAGGAACCGCGACTTCATTTGTGATGTTATACTGTCCCATCGGAAATCACTACACTCTGAGTAACAATCTGAAAAGCAGAAGGCAGTATACAACTTGTATTGCAGACTCTCCTCTCCCCCATAACAGAGTATGAGAAATATCCTGGGACCGGATGATGGGAAGCCAGAGTGTTTTTGTTTAAGAAAGACTCACAGAAACAGAGGACAGACTGGTGGTTGCCAGAGGGGAGCAGGGATGGATGGGAAAGGTGAAGAGGAGTAAGACATACAAACTTCCAGTTACAAAATGAGTAAGTCACGGGGATGTGATGTGCAGCACAGGGAAGACTCAATAATATCTTAACACCTTTGTATGGTGACGGACGCTACTGGACATATCGTAGTGATCACAACATAAGGTACAAAAATGGAAAGTACAAAGGTTTGCATCCTAGCTGTGTCATCTGTTGCATCTTACCTGGTAACGCCTTTGCCCATTTCACCGCTGCAATCACTTGCCGTCCACCTAACATGTTGAGTGTGGTCATGATCCGCCAAGAGGAATCTGGAAGAGAGCTATCATACCCTGAAAACAACACCTCAGGTTCGATGACCTCCAACAGCGACACCAGGGTAGGGCTGACTTGTGGCAATGCTGCAGGGACTATTTTGTTAGCAGGATTTTCAGGAGTTTCTTGGGGGACTCCTGTAGCAGCCTGCTGAATTCCTTTGATCTTTTTCTTTGTTTTTCGAGCTGTGGGCATTAAAAAAACACACACAGAAATGGGTTGTGATGGAAAGGTGGAGGTGGCAAAGTTTAGTCAAGAGATGTTTTAACTTCTGAAACTATTTAGAATGAAAGAGTACAAATCTTTTATTTAGTACTCATGATAAAAGAACATGAAATAAGAGAAAAAATTTTTTTTCTGCTACAAATAAGCAGTTACTTCTCTATTCTAATTGGACTTTATACAAAATTATCTTACAATAATAAATACTACGTTAAAGCAGTCTAAGCAAATCACTTTCATAATTCTTCCATAAAGTAATTTCTGTCTTTTACTCCAAAGTCAAAATTTTCATTGGTTATATAATGCAAATTACTTTTACTATCAATTTAAAGAATCTAAGCTTGTAATACCACACAAGAAACTCTAGCTTAGGGTTGCTCTAAATTATGGTTATATATATAGAGAGAGAAGAGAGCTATACTGTTTAGTCCCTTGCACAAAGTTCCCTTCTTATCAAGACTGAAAAATGACAGAGCAGATCACATGCTGAAGATAGCATTAGTTCTAACAGCAGAAAAATCCATTTTTTTTGCCTCTAATAAAGAATACAACTTGGGACTAAAAATATTTGGGTAAAGAGAAAACCTTTACATTTCTTCACATAAATTATTAGTGGGGAATTTCCTTTTCATAAGAGATTTATATTGATGACTATAAACCTAAAGCATCCATTTTCATAGTAATGTAAAGTAACTAAAGTTATCTTTTATCCTTGACTTAGTTTGGAACAGTGTAATCAGATTACAACATGGATTCCGTAGTTTTTTTTAGTAAACGTAGTCATACTCTTTGTTGTTTTAGTGACAAATAAGAATTATTATTTTTTAGTCTTTGTGCTCCTGAAGTAAGCACAGAATCAGAGACTCTATCTTTAGAGAGAGGAGAAGGGGGAACAAAGAGAGGGAAACATCAATGAGCTGCCTCTCGTGCGCCACCACCTGTGGACCTGCCCTGCAACCCAGGCACTTGCCCTGACTGGCAATTCAACTGGCAACCTTTCTGTTTGCAGGCCGGCTCTCAAATCCACTGAGTCACACCAGCCAGAGCCCACTTGACTCTATCAAAAATAAACCTATGTTTTGTAATGATTACAATGCACCTTAAAAATGAAGTTAAGTATAAAACATTTGGGATCATCATTAAAAACCTTTATCTTTATTTGGCACTGGCCAGGTAGCTCAGTTGCTTAGAGTACTGACCCAATAAGCCAAGGCTGTGGGTTTGATCTCTGGTCATGGCACACACAAGCAGCAACCAGTGAATGCATTAAGTAAGTGGAACAGCAAAACGACATTCCTCTCACTCAAAACAATTTTTCAAAAAACCCACCTTATTTGTAGTCAGATGCTGCCTTAAAATATACCTTGAGAATTATTTACTGTGAGGAAACAGTATCCAATCACACCCCTTGCTGTACTGAGTTCATGGAAAGAATCTGACTCAGAGAGTCGGTGATCTCTCTTCTTTCAAAAGAACTACATGGTGTCCATCCCCCCTCTGATACCACCATGTTCTGTTTAATTGGTCTCTCACAGGAGATAAGTCTAACATACAAACATGATCATGTCTCTGCCCTTATTTCACCTAATTCCTACTCAGCATTTTTTTCAGATTTCAAATTTAATGTAGCTTCTTCCAGGAAGCTTTCCCTGCCTTTCAGGACAGAATTGGGTGAGCCTCCTAATGTTGTGTGGCTCTATTTCTTTTGCAGCATGCCATACCATTCTGTGACTTCCCTCTGCACCCTAACTGGACAGTAAGCCTCTAGAACACAGGCACTGTTTTACTCTGCGGTGCCTGCCCTCCTGGTGAGTACTTGCTGCACAAAATTGTTACTGTCACAAGAAACTCTGAGTGCATGGGTCACCAGATCACCATCATCACCTTCATGGAACTTGCAGTTCCAATTAAAGCATAATTCTAAAGCTTGTAAATGAGATTAATGTTAA
Source organism: Anoura caudifer (assembly GCA_004027475.1). NCBI lineage: Eukaryota > Metazoa > Chordata > Mammalia > Chiroptera > Phyllostomidae > Anoura > Anoura caudifer. Next base: position 220,523 of record PVKU01000692.1, read on the forward strand.
TTATAAAACTTGTTACATAAACAGGGTACCTTGAAGAGTTCCCCCCACCTCTGAAGATCAAAGTAATGTTGCCTCAAGTATTGTAATTATGTAATTACATAATTATTATTATGTAATTTCATTGTTTAAGTACAGTCTGGCTACACTGAATTCAGTAATAAGAGCTGGTGAATAAACTTAAGCAAAATATGAAATTTCATTTAAAAATTCCTGCTTTTATTGAGCAATAATATAAAATTGTGCTAGGCAAGCACATATATACTATAATAACTAAATTACTACATCTGTTTACTTATATTTTAAAGAGTAAAATTTGTATATCCTGCAGAGACAATTCCTTTCAGGTCTTTACATTACCTTCCAGGTTCATTCCAGCTTGGAGACATTTTCGATAGCGGCATGCTGGGCAGTTCTTTCTTCGAATTTTATCAATGATGCAATCATTTCTTCCAGCACAAAGATAATTATGCTGTCCTGTATAGAAAATCAAGGCACTGTTAAAATGTCACAGGTGTGAAAGGGTGTTTTTCTGGAGTGGCTGTTCTGTTTTGGGTGGAACACAGCCAAGCAGCAAAGGCATTGGTGACAGGAGGTACAGTGTGCTTGCTCACACTGCATTACAAAGTTGAAAGATCAGCTGAAAAAATCTTTCTTATTCTGGTCGACAAATTAAACATGGGTCATTAACAAACTTTACAGAGCATATAAATAGAAAAGTGCACAAATCATAAATATACTTCCTAAAACATTTTCACAAACCAAACACGTAACCAGCGCTCTGATCGAGAAGCTGAGCACTATCGCACAAAGGCTCTCTCACTCCTTTCTAGTCATTCCCCGTCAAGGGGCACCTCTTTTTTGATGGACCGTGCTTTCCACAGTTTCTTCCTTTAACTGTTACAGAAGACGTCTGTAATTTCTGTTTTATGATGACTTCTGACCTAATGCTAAGGAGCACTAAAAACAAAGGACACAGGCTTTAAAATACTGTGAGAGTCCCAAAGGGAAAATGACTTTCATTCAGCTTCATGCCACCACATGCAAATAATCTGTTCCTTGTCCCAATTTTAAATGAAGCAACAGGTAAACACTTTATCTTGAAAGTTGAGGTTGCCATCCACTAGTTAGGTGAATCACAGATATGGCAAACTAATCTACTATATATAGATCTTAAAGAGATTTGTTAATTATTTCATATGCTTTTAGAATATAAGAATGTTTGACTTCACCATGGACCGCAGATATTAAAAGACCACTACTGTCTAAAGTCTTGTGGTGCCCACAGTTATTAAATAATTGGGTGCCAGAAGATGTGTTAGAGGTAGAAGTGTAGTTTTCCCCTGGCAAAAATTTTCATGGAAAATTTAAAAGGAAAAGACTGAAAATCTCCATGCCCCCTGCCACATAAGCACAAACTTGTTATTTTCTTTCAATCTGGTTATTGAATGTTGAAGAAAACTACCTGAGGATCTGCTGGCCAGGCAAAAACAAAGGAGCCTCCTACACAAGGTCAGCACAGCTAAATAAATACCCCAGATAACCAAGAGTCCGTACCTTCCACTAGAGGGGATGGTCTTGAAAAGACTGCAAACCACTTCTCTCCTCAAAAATAAATCATGTTCAAAGAAAATAAAAAAATCAATTCACTAGGCTGAATATGCTTCCGATTTTTAGGAAAAGATCCTTTATGCATAGGACAGCTAATACTTGTCTTGGGTGAAAATAAACTATATTTACTTCTTCCTAATATAAGTCACAGTGCTCTTTAAGCATTAGTTCTGAGTAGAGGGTTAACTGTATCAGGTTCAATTCTTTGTGATGAATAAGCCACAGAGTTGACTAATGGCCCAGTTCCAGAACTGGCCTCTAATACCAAATGTCTGCACCAGCTGTTTCGATTCCTTTCTACAATGTGTATGTTTGTAGCTGCTTTACTTGAACATAAAGTGCAAGCATTAACCCAGTAGGTCTATCCTATTAAAGCAAAAGTAGGAACAACAGATATATTCATCGTTGAAACAGTTATACTCTAAAAAATTTCTACTCCATAAGAGTATCACCAAATCACCATCCTGCAGTTACTTGGAAAGACAATTGAAAAGATTACTCATCGCTAAAAACAAAACATTCTAATGCAAACAAAACATCAGCATGTGTACATTATGCTGAAAATGACTTCTTTATCCTAGGTACCACTGTGTCTTAGGCACATCTAAGAATCTGAGCTACAGGATTGGGGGAGGGAGGATTGTATCTTTAAGTTAAAATTAGTCCTACCTATCTGGTTATTATTATGAAGTTGGGCAAATCTGTGTCTTATAAAATAAGGAGTGGTTACTTTTTTATAAGGCATGGAATGGAACCACTAAAAGTCATTCCTTGTCAATCCTTTGATACGACAATGGGACATCTCAGTTTGGAGTCTCCCTTTGTCTTATACCACTTTGTAAATTCCCTAACTAATGGAGTAGACATGAAGGAGAAAAACCTTCAAGCCAACTGCAATTTCTTAACATTGTTTCGTTTGCATAGTATTTATTTTTGTGGTTAAAATCTATTTTTGGCAAGTGATTCTAGTTTCTATTTGTGATAGGTGTGGTAGCCGACCTCCAGGATGGCCCCTATGGTCTCTGTAGTCCCTTCCTGTATCCTATCAGGATTGTCTGTGTAACCAATAAAATATGGCAGAAGTGACAGTATGTCATATCTGAGACTAAATTATGAAGACACTGTTCCCATGCTGGTCACACTTTCTCTGGTGGATCACTTGTTGGGGGGATGCCAGCTGTTATGCTGACAGCAGCCCTGGAGTTGGCTTCCACAGTGAGGAGCTGAAGCTTCCTGCCAGAAGCAATGTGAATGGTGGAAGCAGCCCCTTCAGGTGACTGTGCCCCACCAGTGGTCTGAACGTCACCTCACAAGTGTCCCAGGACTACCCAGCTAAGAAGCTGCTCCCAAATTACTGACTCTCAGAAACTGTGTGACACAATAAATGCCTCATTTTAATCTACTCATTTTGGGGGTAATTTGTGATATAGCAATAGGTAATACAGTAGAGATAGTAAAGTTGTTGTTTTTTAATAAAAGAATGATTTAAGAAAAATCTTAGTTAATAAATAGGACAGTGGCCTGGCTGGCTGGTTCATTTGATTGGAGCAATGTCCTGTGCCAAAAGGTCATGGGTTTGAGCCCCGGTTGGGGTGCCTGCGGGAGGGAACCAATCGATGTTTCTCTCACATCTATGTGTCTCTCTCTTGCCCCTCCCCTCTCTCTAAAATCAATAAGCATATCCTCGGGTGAGGATTTAAAAAAATTATAATTAATAGATAGAAAGGACAGTGATACAAAGACATGAACAAGATCATCAATGTGGTACAGGAAATGGGTAACACAGCAAAGGGCATGTTCTAGGGTTTTCTGCAGTCTGTATACCCTACCTGAAGTATCCAAGTTTTCAGGGTGAACTGTGACTGCTGGCTTGACCTTCTTTGTCCACCTGCTCTCAAAAGCAGTGAGGTACAGTGGAAAAGGCACTGGTAGGTGCCAGGAAGCCCTTGATGTGAATCATAGTTCTACTTCCTACCTGTGGGATTTCAGTGATGTTTATTAACTCTTCTAAGCCCCCACCTCCCATCTGTAACTCTGGAAAATTAGCGCCTGGCTGGCTGGGCTTCTGTAAGAGTTAAAGGCACTTGCGGAGAAGGTTCTCTTGCAGTGCCTAACACACTGTAAGCACTGAATAAAGGATGGCTATCGAACAGTGCCCACGCTCTTGCTTTCATCCCAGGACCTAACTAGATCACAAACTGCCAGGTGACAGGTTTTTATCACACACCTCTCAGGGTGTCAGGGCGACACCAAGGTGAAGAGCCTGTCTGGAGACAGCTGTGTTTCAGTCCTAGTTCTGCCTGCTAAACTCCCTGAGCCTCAGGGTCTCAGTCCATCAGACCCAGAGCATGGGAGCATCTGAAAGTTCGCAGCTGTAAGTGGTACGACACATAAAGCACAGTACTTGGTGTGCGGTAAGTGAAGGACAGCTCATGCCCATCTCCATTCTGACCCACCAACAAAGATCAAATGTACCTCTGTGCAAAGGGAGCATAAGAAAAAGGGACTTGGGGGAGAAAAGACAACTGAATGCCTAACACCAATAGTACTGGAGCCACCCAAAGTTGTTTTCTGTGTGCAGAAAGGAGACTATCAGAATATTGAATAAAAAATTCAAAATATCCTTGATGTGGGTTGCATGGACATTAAATAGGTAAAACTTAAGCAAATTTCCTAAAAATAGTTAAATGTTTGGGTATTTATTATAATATGCCAATTTTGGGGATAACTTTGTTTATAGAAGATGTTATAAACGTAGTGCTAAGTATAATATAAATCATATAAGCTACATCTTTATATTTTTTAAGAAGTGCTCCAAAATATGTATCTGGACTTCAAAACATTTTCATCATGTCTTAACAGGTTATCAAAGGACTACAGAATTTTAGACCTGAAAGGGACCTTGAGAACATTAAAAGCCCAGTAAAGGGTGCTTAACACAGTCCACACTTAAGCTTTTCTTATTAATCATGTAATCTAGTCATCACACTTCACTGAAATATTTAAATGATAAATGTTGTGAAACAGTGAAGCTAATAGTCAATGAAATTTTACTTAAAAACAAATACAAGAATTTAATTTTGAAGCAGGGATTAAGACCAGATGGCATGTAGTTTGCAGTGGTGTTTTTTATTTGCGAAGCATGTTTAGCTACGTCCCTCCTTTCCCACTGCACTGGGACGCTTTCCTATAGGGCACATTTGTGCCCAACCAGCACTAACTGCCCTCCTTCTCCCAGTCACACCGCACTTGGCCAGAATGACATACTTGGTCCCTGCAGGAATTTCAATCTGTAGCCCTGTTCTAAAGAATACTTAGTTAAAATGGAGGAGAATGAAAAATATTTTTTAAAATACCGTATTTCTTTTAAGGCTCACTATCTCATTCTGAATTTCACTCTCAGAAATCAATGTCTATTATTTGTGATGTACAGCAATACTGTGTTACTGTTACCACTGCACTTACATCATGGAAATAACTGATCAGTTAAGAAAGTGCTGAATACAAGTAAAGTAAGAACAAGAGGAGGCTTCCTTCCCTCGGGTCTGCTGTACATAATATCTATTACTACTTTGTTAGAGGCATTTCACTGAATTTCACTAAGCAGGAGTGGGCTTTACTTAAGACTTTACTCAATAGTCAGGGGCTACTGAACTGGCCAAAACCTGCATCCCTGTGCTCTAAGTTGGGTAATGAGTGATTTTATACTTTGCTAATGTATCAAAGAAAGTAATCCAATAGCAATCCTGAGGAGGAACAACAAAGCTGGAGGAAATCACACTACCTGTTATCAAACTATACTACAAGGCCAAGTAATCAAAACAGCCTGGTACTGGTACTGGTATAAAAGCAGACACATACATCAATGGAACAGAATAGAAAGCCAGAAATAAACCTACACCTTTACAGTCAATTAATATTTGACAGAGGAAGCAAGCACATACAATGGGCTGATGATAGTTTATTCAGTGAATGGTGTTGGGAGAACTGGACAGATACATGCAGAAAAGTGAAACTAGGCCACCTTTCTCACACAAGAATAAATTAAAAATGGATTAAACACTTAAACATTAGACACAAAACCATAAAAATCCTGCAAGAAAACATAGGTGATAAAATCTTGTATATTGCTTGTATGAATAGTTTATCTAATATATCTCCCCAGGCAAAGGAAACAAAAGAAAAAATAAACTAATGGGACTACATCAATCCAAAAAGGTTTTGCACAGCAAAGGAAACCATGAACAAAACGAAAAGACAACCCATGGAATGGGAGAACATATTTGCCAATATACCTGATAAGAGATTAATATCCAAAATTTATAAAGAACTTATAAAACTCAATACCAAAAAAACCAAGCAAGCCAATCAAAAAATGAGCAAAGGACCTGAACACTTTTCCAAAGAGGACATATAGACGGCCAACAGACATAAGAAAAGACGCTCAATGCCACTAATCATGAGAGAAATGCAAATTAAGACCACAATGAGATAACATCTCACACCTGTCAGAATGGCTATCACCAATATATTAACAAACAACAAGTGCTGGTGAGAATGTGGAGAAAGGGGAACCCTTTTGCACTGTTGGTGGGGATGCAGGTTAGTGCAGCCACTGTGAAAAGCAGTATGGAGAGACCTCAAAACATTAAAAGTCAATCTGCCTTTTGACCCAGGGATCCCACTTCTGGGACTATAAGAAATCCAAAGAAATCCAAAACACTAATTTGAAAGAACATAAGCACCCCCATGTTCACTGCAGTGTTATTTACAATCACTAAGATAGGGAAGCAGCCCACCTGCCCATCAGTAGATGAGTGGGTAAAACAACTATGGGACATTTACACAATGGAATTCTACTTGGCTGTAAAAAAATGAAGGAAATTTTACACTTTACAACAGCAAGCATGGGCCTGGAGAACATGCTAAGTGAAATAAGCCAGTCAGAGAAAGACAAACACCATATGATCTCATTTATATGTGGAATCTAATGAATGAACTGAACTGACAAGCAAAAGAGAGACTCAGAGAGCAGGCTGACAGCTCTGGGGTGGGGGAGATTGCAGGGTGGAGGGATCCAGCAAAAAGGAAAAAGGACTCATGGACACAGACAACAGTGTGTGGATTGACAGGGAGAGGGGGGATGTAAGGGGGTTAAAATGGTAATGGAAAAAAATACAATAAAATTTTTTAAAGTAATTCAAACAAAAGAAACTGACTCATCTAATTTTTAAGGATATGCAAACAGAACTCTAGCCAAAAAATAATAATCCTTCTCATACTATGAATGAATTATTTCTTTGAAAATTAATATAATCAGAGTAATGTTTAGGTAATTTACTGAGGCCACATGGCCCTCAAACTGCTTTCCAGATGATCAAAATACATAATTTTCCCAAGAGGATTCACTGGTGCTGTTAGAAAAATACCAGTGACTTTCGGTAATAATTTGCTATGAAAGCAATTTCTCCTTTAAAGAGTTGATGCTCTTGTCCGCAAGCTGAGACTACAACAAGAGTGAAGTCTGTGTTACTATAACATTTGTAGAGCGAAATCACTTCCTCTAAAATGCCTTCTTTCCTGAGCTCTGGGCAGTTCATCACTGGCCCCTCTGCACTGCAGTTGTGGTGCCTCATCAACTCAGCTTGCACATCACACAGACTGTGACCTCCCAGAGAGCAGGGGTCAACTCTCGTGTTGTATTTACACCACTCAGCTGTGCCCTGGTCCAAAAGCAAAACACCCTTTTGCCCCCCCCCGCCCCCCCAGTTCTGTCACTCATTTTTGCCAGAATGAAATAGTTGGTGACTTTAACTAATTAATTTATGGGAATCAAAGCCTGTGATTCTAATACAGTGAGGGTTATATTACTGTCCAAACCCAACACCGCCATTTCACGTGATAACACTTTCTTACAGTTGCCTTCTGTTCTCTGGCCAACCTCCCTCCCTTCAGTTTATTTTATGTTTTATTCTAGTTCTGTTCTTAGTTGCTTTTTAAAATTTTTCTTTCCCTCTCGAGATCTAGGAGCCACCTTCCACCCCTCCCCTGTGTACTAATTTCTAGGCTTAATGAGCTTTGCCTATAACAGAAATTTCAAAATCCACTCGGAGAAACAAGAACCAAAAAAAGGAAAAATAAAACTCTTCAAAACACACACTACCTTCCACTGCTCTTTTGAAGAAGACTTTACAGCTTCCACAAGTCAAGACCCCATAATGACATCCTGAGGCTTCATCAGAGCACACCAGGCAGAGCTTGGGAGGTGGTCCCGCTGCTGCTGAGGAGGTGGATGGAGGAGAGGTCACATCTGGTCTCATCCCAGGGCTAAAAAAGGAAGAAAGCAGTGATGTCATTTAGCTGTCACAACTATCAAAAAATAAACACCAAAATAGAGTTCTCTTAGCCTCTCACTCCACTAAACTCTGGCTTCAAGTACTAGCAAGCATTCAAACCTACCTAAATATATTAAAATAATTGTTTTATGGAAAATTAAGGGTGAGGTCATTTCCTTTTAAGTATTCCCTAGAAAGCTTGTGCTTCACTAGAAATTACAATGTTTTGTTATTTAGGGTTTGTTTATATTTATAATCACCTTAATCCATTTCAACTTATGAAGGTGATTATAAATAACATTTACATATAATAACACTCAGTATAGATGAGTTTTGCAGAATAGTTGTATAACTAATGCCACAATCAAGAGACAGATCACCCCCAAAAGATTCCTCCTACCCCTTTAACTGCTTAGTACATCAACTTTTTCTCCTAGTTTTAATATATTGGGAGGCATCTTGATAAATTTAATCATATCTCACCACAATTTTCCTCATGCCCCCTGCTTGAGCCAAAGCTGTTTACAGTGGGAGTCTGGTCTGACACCTCTCATCCCCAGTGTCGCCCTAGCAAAAACCACAGTTTCTCATGATGTGGAAGAGACAAAGGCAGAAACGTTTCTTTGTGTGACTTTCTCAGCTGCCTTGCTGTGTGACTGGATAAGCACTAGGCTTTCGATAGCAGGGACCATCCTGTCTGCCCCACTTGGTGGAGATGCGCCCTGGAGAGAAGATGGAAAATGGGAATCTGCTTCTTCTACTAGGTCCAAGTTTTCATTTTGCAGACTTTTCACCAAATAAGTACAGTCTAGTGTTTAAACATAAACATTCTTTTCCTAATTTTTGTTTTGAAAATTTTTAAACACTCAGAAAAGTTGAAAGATTTGTACAATGCATATATACTCTTTACCTGTATTTATCATTCTTAACATTTTGCCACATTTGCTTATATATTTATACACCAACAAAACAGTGATCCTTTTAATGCTGAAAGAAAAATTAACAATGAAACACTTCATAATAGAACATACAATGGTTTCCAATGTGGTATTTTCCTAAGGAATCTTCATCTTATAGGCTAACTTTAGCACCAAAACTGCTGTGTAACTCAAAAGAGTTTCTGACCTTGTACCTTTCCGTAACTAGAAAGTGTCTCTAAAAAGAGTTTCTGGAGACTACCCATCCCTTCCCTGGTTATGTGTTCTTCAAAAATGTGAATGGCAGCAATCTACTGATTTTGGAACTATACATATTAAAAAGGGTATTTTTTATCACCTATGTAAGAAAGTTCATAAGCACAACATTACTTCTCTCTAAAATCTTCACAATCTGCCTATTCTCTAAAAGAGATAGTGGCACTGAGGAAGACCCTTCAACTGGGTGTTAGCTGTCCCTTTGTCATCCTTTATAGCTGTAGCCAATAACAGTACAGTAGGCCCTCAAATAATGTAGCTATTCAGTGCTGTTCTGTGATCCATCGTTTTACCTAAAGTCACAGAAACTATGGAGGTCTTGGAGCTCAGAAACTATGGATGTCTATGGAGCTCAGTAAGTTAGGACACAGTGTATTAAATCTCAATTACAAATATACTCAAATTCACAGAGTAAACCATACTTGTTTTGGTTATCAACATGGTAAGAAATTATATTTATGAAGTAACATCTTTGTTCTGTTTCAGGAATAAGAGTTAAAAGGTAATTACAGAATGACAATTTGTTTTATAAATGTCACTCAAAGTAACTAGGTCACTAAACCCAAAAGCTCCCCCTAGATTCCATCCTCACATGAAGTTTATGGTGCCTTGCCAACCCTCGTCCATCCAGAAGGCTTAGTCAACAGGACAGCATTCCCACCATCCCAGTGCTGGGAATAGGCCCCAGGGTTCATGCTGCTCTCTGAATACTGTCAGGAAGAATTTCTGGATGCTTCTGTATCGCAAGGCAGTGACTCCCTATAGATCTGGGAGAGGGGACTGAGTACATATTGAAAGCCTACAATAAAAGAATAACTGGAGCTAACTGTGCTGTAGGTGAGCCACCCCTGATGAATGGAACCTGTGACCAATGTAGAAGAGCTGCTCTGGGCCCAGGTTCTACAGAGAAGCAGGAAGGCTTTGGAGTGAGCAAACGGAGCAATGTGTGAGGGAAGCAAAACTTCCTTGGCTTCTGTTCAGAAGATGCTCCTATTCCTGCTCAGCCAATCTCTGTCATCTGACATTTATTTTTAGGGACCAGCCAGTTGCTTGTATATTTAGTTTATGGAAAATAAGTGCAATATTTAAAGATTTGAAATGCTAATTCTCATATGTAATACTTATATGTATATATGTATTTAAAATTAAATAGCATTCATAGTACTTTATAGTACTAAACTGCTTTCAGGAATAGAATCTCCTCTATCCTCTTGACAACCCCATGGAAAGGACGCCACAGGCTTTAAGCGAGGTTGTGCACTAGTCAGGGATTGATTAGAGAGCCTGTTTGCCATCAAACTGACATGCTTCAGGTCCCAGCTCTTGCACTGAAAAGCTGTGTGACCTTGGTTGGTATCTACTACTTTGAGCCTCAGTTTCCTCATGAGTAAGCTGGGAAGGATACCACCCATGTGTGTGTGCTGTGAAAAGAGAACACAGAAAGTCAAACCTAGAGTTCCTACATCTTGCTGGCACCCGATAAATGTTCATTCTTTTCTCTTTCAAGAAAACTGGAGATTTCGTGAAAAGCATTACGTAAGTATTACATAAATGTAAAATAGTATTAAGTCTAAAACCTACAACAGTACTCTCAAATTCTCACTTATGAATTAAGTGAACTGTGAGCTACAGATGACAGAAGAGAAAGTTAAAACTAAATGAGCAAATGGATGGACAGAAGTGCAGGTAAGGATCTGGCACCCCCGCACACAGTCACCCTGGGCTACATCAGATAAGAACTGAGTAGGGGGAAGGCCGCCAAGTATACCACAGACATTGGTGGGGAAAAAAAATCAGTTTTTGTCACACAAATATGAGGACTATCGTGGCCTTATAATGAACACCATTGGGAGAAATGGATGAATGCAGAATGGTATTCAATGGCAAATGTGACCCTATGATACTGCTAAAAGAACTGGGCTACAAGAAAATGGTTAGAACTCAAAGGAAAACCATATGGAATCACCATTTTTTAACCATGCATGGCAGAAAGACAGAAAATGCAGCACACTGTAATAAGAGTGGGTATTACATTCTGCAGCTGCTGAGGTTCTGTTGGTGACTGACTTACATTCAGGGTGCTTTCTTTTTAGTGAAGAGTCACAGGAACAAAATGACTGTTACCAGTGAACACCTGAATGCTGTTGCCCATTCAGAATGGACGCCGAGTTATTCCTGAGGCTACTGAGTTTACGAGAGAAAAAACATGTATAAAGTTGGCTTTTTCTATTTGATTCTCTTGAAGAAAAGCAACTGATGGAAGAAGGATCACTGATGGACAGTCATGGCCTAGTTAATCACACATCGTGGGAAGCATGTGAAAGGTGCAGGCAAATTACACCCTTTAGCTCAGCACATGCTTCCTGGCACCTGAGTGCCAGGCACTGTGAGGGTAAAGAGGCTATATCTTATAAGGAAGTCAAGTCATGCATGAGGTATGTTACTGAAATGGTAATGAACCTTTAAACTCTGATCCACGTAGGAGTGGCAGAATGTTTTTTTAGCTGTCTCTCATGTCGTAGTACTACTAGGAAGAGAATCAACTACATATACACACCAGTCATTTCAAACCCTTGCTCCAGGGTTCTGACAATGGTGTAGCAGTGGCTAGCTGACAGCCTGACTCTGTTTCCTTATTAGTGCCATTTTAGGAATATTTGTGCGAATCATACGACATCACATCTACATAAAGGACTGGGCACACACCTGGTGATCATCAAACAATACATCTCTCTTCAATCCTCCCCAATAATTTCTTTTTTCTCCCTCCCCCAATTCCTCCTTCCCTTCTGGAGTATCCTAAGGAAAGAAAGAAGTAGTGTATAAATAGCTTTCCCTGTGAGGGGAAAGTTAATGGTCCCTTAGAAGGTTAAGTTTAGGTAATTGTAGATATTCTTTTGATATTATATCAAAATTCAACAACTTAGTTTTGTAAAGGTTAGTGTGCCAATGTGGAATCTGAAACCATGTTAGTGAACTCTTTCTAACTCTGTCACATCAAATCCATTGGCCCATCTGTCCCTGTGAAGGGATCTTCTACCCATGCATGATGTTGTACTAGTGTTCCCTGAGTTGCACAGACCTTCCAAGTGTTGACATAACTCATTATCCTGCACAAAGGCATCCAACTTGTTAAGCTCACAGTGGCAGTTATGTCTTCCAAAGTTCTAAAGTCTGTTTGAAAGCTCTAATTTTTATAAACTGGCAACAAATACTGTCAGTTGTCTTCCTTGACATGGTAAGTTGACTTCAGTCATTTTTGAGAAAATGTGTCAAGTAGCCAAGGCAGAAAGTTGCAGGTTAGCCAGGGTACACCATTAGAAAAGTGGCTTGTTCAGCTCACAGCTTGGTCTTATGTGTGCTTTTCCTTGAGACCACCATCGAATGCTATAGCCACAGTTGTGCTTTCTGCATCTTCCCATTCTGTCACACAGATAGGTGTGTTTAAAAGATACCCGTTCAAGGGTAGAGATTTAACACAATTCCTATTTTGCTTCCTCAAGGATATTCTTAAGAGAAACTGGTGGCTTGCCTTTTTTTTTTTTTTAACCATGAATGCATGGCAGTGAATACAGTGCCTACTGTACCTACACTAAGATGCCAGAAGTTTTAGTCATTGTTTTCATGCCACTGGTGCAAATATCAATAAAGTGAACAAGGCAAATAAAAACTATGTATTATCATGAAAATAGTTCTGAAAAGACCTTGGGCCCTCCATGGGGGTCCAAGGACCACATGTTGAGAATTCCTAGTATAGAGAATAGTGAGGACTCTAAGTCAGAGAGGCTAGACTTCATTACCTAACTACAAGATAGTAGTTTGGTGACCTTTTAATCTTTCTAAATCTCAACTGCCTTATTTCTAAATGGGGGCTGTAATGTACCTGGCAAAATGATAATGTTGCTTACTAAGTCAGAGGCTTTCCCCCAAAGAGAACAGACAGAACAGAGATGATACACTATTACAAACTCGATTGGTGTGGTTGGCTTACCCTTCAATGTAAGCATATTTAATCAACAGCTTTTAATGAAATGCAATAAATCCATTAAAAAAAGCAAAAAGCATATTATCGCCTCACAGAACAAGTGAGGTGATAATATTTTTCCCATGTTATTAACTAACAGGGGAAAAAATCCTGAAAATAAAGCTTCTACAATTGGATTAATTTTTGCCAACTACAAATGGAATTAGGTATATTCTCATTGGATTAAGAGCTTTATCCCAAAACCATAAAGCAGCTGGGAGCAGTTCTACTCCCCAGGGGACATTTAGCATTGAACAGAAATGTTCTTGGTTGTCAAACCTGGGGAAGTACCACTGGCATCTGGTGAGAAGAGGCTAGGGTGCAGCTAAACACCCGGAATGCACACGACAGTCCCCCACAACACAGAACCATCCAGCTGCAAATGCTGGTGGTGCTAAGGGTGAGAAGCTCTTGCCACAAAACTGCAAGCAACATGAAGTTGAGGGGAAAAATTTCAACAAGGGCCAGAAACACTTAAAAACCTTCTAAACTACCTTTAAAATGGAGCAGCTGCCCTGCGGAGATAGCCCTAAATACTATTTGATCCAAGACAAGTCCAAAAGGAGATGGAAAACAGAGCTGAGGCCAGGACTATATGGGTCTAGTGATTAACTTGAGTCAGTAATTTAACTATTTTTTCCTCCAGCACTAGCCATAAATAGTGTTTTTTACACATTAAAATCACCTGCATTTTTCTTATCTTTGCTCATTAGGAAAAATGTAAATACTCAGCTGCACGTAGCAGGTGACTGTATTTTCGACTGTCCATTTATCCTTGAATTAGCTGAAGGAGTATTGATTTGTTGGCACATGCAGAATTATGAATGTGACATCATCAGAGAAGGCAAGAACAGCTTTGAGAGAATGGCACTCTTATTGTCTTCTTCTTATATATAACTCACTATAAATGCAGATACCTACAGAATAGCACACAGGTGAGCCAACAAAAAAAGGGAAAGATAACATATCATTTTCCTACTCCCTAAAAATAAAATAGTAAAACTACAAATACATTGGTTTATGAGGAAAATCAAGTCATGAAAAGATGAAAAAAAAAAAAAGTTAATCACAGGTGAGATGCAAGCTCAAAAACAATTCCACAGCCATCGGTTTCAACCCTAGTGGAATGAATTCTGGAATTTTGACCATTTACTGTAATTTGTAATACAACTACTATGAAATATTTAAATAAAGGTAACAAAAAACAAAAACACCACTCATTTCTGCCTTAACTACAACAGTGACATTTTAAAATATCTTATTCCGTTCTTAGAGGGACCTGAAATCCTCTCACTACACTTAGTGACCCTCGCTTAAATGCAGAGTTTGCTGACTCCAACCCCTTCCCCACATTGTATTTATGACTCCCTATAACACCATGAATCTTTTCTTTCCTGTCCACACCCGCTGCTACCATCGCCCTGCGTGCCTGCCCTCTCTTGCCTTAGCCACCACAGTGGGTTATGCTGAGCAGCCTCCAGGCTCCGGCTGCTTCTCTTTCCATTCTACCCACCACACCACTAAACCTCCTTTTGTCCATTGTGATCCCAAGTCTCTGGGCTCCTCCACTGCGTATAGTACAAGCCCAGTGTGGTCCACAACCTGGTTCTTCTTTCTCTAATCCTATGTCTTCCACTCCTCTACAGCAACCATTTTGTTTCTGTGATTGCCTTAGGGGTCCTGTATCCTACAAACAACTATTAAGTGTCTGGAGTGCCCACCAAGACAACCTCCAGGTTCCCTTACCAGTGCCATCAATCACTTTACACAGGTGATCCTATAATACCGTTCAATATATGTTTCTATCAATAATTCCTTTTAGGTAGAGTCCAGCATCTTGTAGTGTCCAGTACAGGTTATTTTATTGAACTTATTTATAGGTTATATTTTCATCTGTTCTGCAGAAGAATCTGAGATAGCTAACGTGGTAGATAATGTGGTATCTACCACGTTACTTGGTAACGTGCTATCTCATAGATAGATATCTGTGAGGTTATACCCAGAACGCAGGCATCACACCTCACTACTGCACAAGCTCTTTCATTATGCACACCATCCCCTTTAATTCTTTCCACAACCCTATGAGGGGGGTACTACTTTCAATGCCCTACATATGAGGAAACTGAGACTTAGAGAAGCTGACTTGTCTAAGGTGACACAGTAACTAACGAAGTCAGTATTAAATCCCAGGTCTTTCTGACACCAAAATTAGCATTTTCAGCCAGTATTCCACCTTCCTATGATGGTCAGTGGCAGAACTGAGAGGCTGAGGTGCATCTAGGCCTTCAGACTGAGGAACGATGCCTTCTGCTCTGTGGAACTGAAATCTGATGTCTCGGTGATGCACAGTGAAAGGCAGCAAATGCCCTGTGCCTGCTTCCAAGCACAGTCTGTGAAGCAAGATTTCTCTCCATGTAAGGGTTGCCAGAGCAGGTCAAAGTGGTAAACACAGCTCCCTTAAAATTGTGCAACAGTCTGTATTGTTTGGCTGAATTTTTAAATGATCCACAAACTAATGTATATTTCACACTTATGACTTGCACAATTCCTAAATCCCCACAAAGATATTTGCACAATAAAAAAACCCAAGTTTTTTAATATTTATATTTATATTAGTATAAAGTAAGGAGCAAAACCCTGAGAACCAACCTCAACTTGTCAGGGCACATACTTCCTTCCTTCAAGCAAAAGCCCAGGCTTCGACTCCTAGATTCTTAGCCTTAGTGTGATTCAATTAGAACAAATTATAGTGATACTAACTACAGGATATCAGAGCTCCATCTCACAGAAACTAAGGTCAACAGATGCCCAAAGTAATGGTTATCACAGATCTAGAATTAATGGTTTTAAATAATACCCATTTATTATCTATTTAACCTGCATTCTCCAGATATCAAGAAGGCTGACAACATTTTTAAAAAATACATGTGAATTATTTTAAAATTCAGTAATTTCCTTACTTTAGTAAGAGTCATTGGTAAAGTATATAATTAATTATCAGTCAAAACATACTAAAAATGTATTGTGGCATTGTATATATTTATAAATATAAATAATACATATTTACTACATTAAATATATTTGTCCACATACCCTCTCTTCTCAATAACATTTCATAAATAACTGATAAGCAATATAAGCTATCATGTAGTTTCGCTTCTGCTAAATGTAGCAATAAAAAAAATAAGCTTTGGTTTGTTTTTCACAGTCCATATAAGTGTTGATTATTCCAGGTCATTTTTTAAAAATCCTCACCTGAGGATATGCATACTGATTTTTTTAAGAGAACGATAAACATCATTTGGCTGCCTCCATACATGCCCCGACCAGGGAGTGAACCCGCAACCTTCTGGTGTGTGAGACAAGGCTGCAGGCAGCACAGCCTCCCAGCCAGGGCACTGCAGTCATTTTAGAATATTCACTCTCAAATATTCAACAGAAAAGTAACTTCTGTTTCTTCTAACATGGTATCTGCTAACATTTTAGAAACCATATGGGAATGGAAGAGAAACTTTAAAAGCAAATAATGCTGTAACTTGTTTTAAAGTTTTTTTGGGATATTCTTCAGAATGTAAAAATTTCCAGGGCACAGGCAGCACTCTTTGCAGAACAAATAAATAGTAACTGTTGTTATAGTGAGAAATTTGCAATCTTGAGGCTCTGAAATTGATAACCATTTATGATCAATAGTAATTTTACTTCTAAAATAATTTGCAGCAGATTTAAAAATAAAACCAATACTGCAATTGTCTCAAGCTGTCTTAAAAGTTCTGTCAAAGTTTGTATCTTCACAAAAGTATTGCAAAAATTATTTTAACTAAACCTAATCCCTCCCTTAAAAGAGTAAAAATGTGAATAGTCAGCCATTAGAAAGCATTTTAAAACTGAGTTCTTATACAAGCAGTGAGTTCTGTATGCAGGAATCAGAAGCTGCTGAGTACCAGTGCAGATCTGACATTCATTCCCATCCAGTCATCGCTCTAAAGTCTAAGAGAAATGAAGCTTCTGAAAATCAAGATCTCAATTTAAAATAGCAAAGTATTTTTTAGACTTGTTACTTTCAACAAAATGACCACTTAAAAAAACTTCACAATTCAACACAGTTAAACACAGAAACAAAAAACTGTATGGTTCTGACAGGGGGAGGGGAGAAAAGGAACTAATAAAACAATGATGGACAAAATTTTCAACCATTGTTTAAAATAGAATACAAAACATCTTCCATCTGCCAAAAGCATGAATCACAAAATTGATATTTTTAAGGAGAAGTCATTAATTTGTAGCATAAATATCTGACAACTCTGGACTAAATGTTTCATTGCTGAGAAATGATTCTCCCCCAGTAATACTGAAAGCTGGCAAGTTTTCAGACCAGTGTGCACCGGCACCTGTCAGGTGGGCAGTCAGTGCGTGAGCCTGGCTACCCCAGGCTGACTCTAAGACAGTTAGGACACCCAGGCTTTCATTTGGTATTTTCTTATATCACAGACTGGATCTTAACACTCAAGACATAAATAATTAAGAATACCCAGAGCAAGAGGAAGAGAGAATCTTTCAAAATTACAATGGAGGTAGGTAGCCAAAGTTTGCCTGAGGAGGAAATCTGCCTGCTCCCCAAAAAGGGGGCAAAAGGATATAAACTAATATAAAGGGAACCTTTTTTTGTCATTTCTGAAATGTAGTGTAAACCCTAAACTTGAGAAGACTGAGAAACACCAACTAAAGGAAACATACACAAGAGAAAACATGAGGCACTCACATTTTTGTCACCTCAGTGGATAGTGGGGGCCCAAGGGTCTCGTTTGGAATGGAGGCAATCTGCTTCCTGCCTTGCTAGCACCAACACACGGACACTAAGGATAGGTGAGTGCGAGCCTGCAAAGGTGCTTCTGGGTGTATGCCTGCCCCATTTTTTTTTTACCGAAAGCTAAGCTTTTAACTCACAGTTATAAACTCAATCAAAACATGTCCCCACACTGAGGAAAACTCATTACCATGTCCATAAAGCCCTAACTATTTTTTTCATGTTTCTCTCTTTATATCTAGTCCACAGTGTACTCCAACATTATTTTTTAAAATATATTTTATTGATTATGCTATTACAGTTGTCCCATTCCCCCTCTTCATTCCCTCAACCCTGCACACCCTCTCCCACCCAGATTCCCCACCTTTAGTTCATGCTCATGTGTCCTAAGTTCTTTAGCTTCTACATTTCTCACACTATTCTTGCCCTCCCCCTGTCTATTTTCTACCCACCATCTATGCTATTTGTTCTCTGTACCTTTTCCCCTTCTCTCCTCCTCCCACTCCCCTGTTGCTAACCCTCCATGTGATCTCCATTTCTGTTTCTGCTCCTGTTGTAGTGATTTGCTTAGTTTGCTTTTGTTTTAGGTGTGGTTGTTAATACCTGTGAGTTTGCTGTCTTTTTACTGTCATATTTTTTTATTTTCTTTTTCTAAGTCCCTTTAACATTTCATATAATAAGGGCTTGGTGATGATGAACTCCTTTAACTTGATCTTATCTGAGAAGCACTTTATCTTCCCTTCCATTCTAAATGAAAGCTTCGCTGGATAGAGCAATCTTGGATGTAGGTCCTTGACTTTCATGACTTGGAATACTTCTTTCCAGCCCCTTCTCTCCTGTAAGGTCTCTTTTGAGAAATCCGCTGACAGTCTGATGGGAACTCCTTTGTAGGTGACTGTGCCCTTATCCCTTGCTGCTTCTAGAGTTCTCTCCTTCATTTTAATCTTGGCTAATGTAATTAAGATGTGCCTTGGTGTGTTCCTCCTTGGGTCCAACTTCTTTGGGACTC
Organism: Anoura caudifer; assembly: GCA_004027475.1. Taxonomy (NCBI): domain Eukaryota; kingdom Metazoa; phylum Chordata; class Mammalia; order Chiroptera; family Phyllostomidae; genus Anoura; species Anoura caudifer. Next base: position 239,496 of record PVKU01000692.1, read on the forward strand.
TCTGAGCTTCCTGGACTTCCTGGAAGTCTATTTCCAGATTGGGGAAGTTCTCTTTTATTATTTATTCAAATAAGTTTCCCACTTGTTGCTCTTCCTCTTCCCCTTCTGGTACCCCTATAATTTGGATGTTGGGACGTTCAAAGATGTCCTGGAGGTTCCTAAGCCTCTCCTCATTTTTTCAAATTCTTCATTCTTTTTTGTTTGATTGTATCTTTCTTCCTTCTGGTCCACTCCATTGATTTGAGTCCCAGTTTTCCTCCCATCACTATTGGTTCCCTGTGCATTTTCCTTCATTTCACTTAGTGTAGCCTTCACTTGTTCATCTAATTTGCGAACAAAATCAACCAATTCCGTGAGCATCCTGATCACCAATGCTTTTAACTGTGCATCTAATAGGTTGGCTATCTCTTGGTTGCTTAGATGAACTGGCTCTGGGGCTTTGATCTGTTCTCCCATTTGAGCCATTTTTTTTTTTTTTTTGGTCTGGTCATGACTGTTATGTAGTGAGGGGCAGAGCCTTAGGTGTTCACCAGGTCGGGGCAGCCCAGTGGCGCTGTATGTGGGGGCAGGGTCAGAGAGGGAACAATAGCTCTTGCTTCTCTCTCTCTCTCTCTCTCTCTCTCTCTCTCTCTCTCTCTCTCGTATTTCAGTCCCTTCCACCACTTTCCATAAGCAAATTGGGCCCTTCTGGGGCTGATTTCCATGTGGGTGTGCTTGTGTATGTTCTAGGACCCTGTGGGTCTCTCCAACGAATTCTGTGAGGCTGGGAGTCTCTTCCAGCACCTCAATCCCCACAAGTGTTTTCAATCCATGTTTTTAGGTTTTATTTACTGGTGCCAGGGCCCTGGGTTGCGAGGTCTGTCTCACTCCCTGTTTTCACCTGGATTATCTGCGTGCGAATGTGGGACCGCCTGGTCAGCCAGCTGCCTTGTGCGGCCTCACTGGGTCTGCCCATTGCCACCTCGCACCTCGGGTCTGCTAGCCACTGCCTGCACGTCTGGGGCTCCTGCATACCCAGTCCACCAACCTCCACTTTTTCCTGCCGTGACTCCACCCCTCTTTACCAGTCTGGATGAATGGTTGTCGGATTTTGTACAGTTCAATTTTCTGTTAGTTCTGGTTGTTTTCTTGTTTCTAAATCTTTGTTGTCCTTAATTTTGGTTGTGCGAGGAGGCACAGTGTGTCCACCTATGCCTCCATCTTGGCTGGAATTCTACTCCAACATTATTGCTTTATTCAACTTGCCAAATAAAGCTAAGTTGGAAGATACTGTTTAAATTATAAAAATAATACTTAGAAAATTTGAAAAATATCAAAAAGTTTAAATTAGAAAATAAAGCTATCATAATTTTGTTAGAGAAAACCAGTAAACACTTTTATACATATCCTGAATCTTTACAAAAACTGTATATATTTATTTTGAGGCTAACACTATAGATGACTGCTTTGTATGCAGCTTTTTACATGCTAAGCACTGTTCATTTGTTGCTCATCACTTAACATTTTGAGAAAAATTCCTATTCTATGTGAATACGATTTTATTACATCATTCTTTGGTGGTGCAAATATTGAGCTGTAGTGCAACTACTCCCTCATTACTGGTCACCCCATTTTGTCTGTTTTTCACTGTCTATCCCCCAGGTGTGCAGGGACATTTGCAGACACCTCTGATTATGTACACACATTCCTGGAAGGATGAGGAGAGCCAGAAGACAGGTTCTGAGTGCTCCACGCTTGTTGTTGCACTGTCTGCCCTCCCTTGCTGGAGAGGAGGCGCATGCACCCCCGGCATCTTCACTTTCAACAGAAAACACACCTGGTCAGTAACTGATGAAAATTGCCTATTTCTCTTTTGGGGTGTTTTTCTTCTCAATTTGTAAGAATCTTTTAGTATTTCAGCACAATCTATTGAAGACATATCTAAAAAGCCCTAATTTTAAGTCATATTTTAAAGTATTTCAAGTCTGATGGTATACACACCTATGATGTTCAGAGCCCTCTTGCTCATGTGAGAACACTTCTTTTGGCCATATTACAGTCTGAAGTGCATGTGAGCCTGAAAATAAAATGACTGACCAAATGTAGTTCTGATTAAAAGATATGGTTAACACATGCTTTTATTTCAGCTCCCTCTGGAACCTGATAAAATGAAGGTGTGGTACTTGTCTTTAAAGGTATAAACCTCTAAAAATAAAGACAAGAGAAACAATATTTTGTCAATTATATCACAATAATCTCAGGGGAGGGGAAGAAAAGAAATAATACCAGCAACATTTTACACTGGCTTGGGCTTTCTAGGCCTGTTGTTGTCAGTGGGGAAAGCTAAGCAGCAACACAATTACTATGAGAGAACTTCCAAAGTCTGAGAAATTGGGGGTAAATGTAGGGGATCAAAATAAGTTCATAGTCTGTTTAAGAATATTTACAGGTTTCTCTTTATAGAAATGGCAGGCCCAGTTATGGGTGCCAACTTGCCTACAAAAAAAACCCAAAATGTTGCATAAAAAAATAGTTTTAAAGAATCTCCTTAAGAACACTTGTGAGCTGACAAAATGATTAAGGAATTTGGCTAAAATATAAAGGAAAGCCCCCTAGTCACTTGTGCTCTGAGAATATTTACACATTTAGACAAATTTCAGTTTCAAATGGAAGGACAGAAAACCCACTAGAAAAAAAGACAAAAAAAAAAAAAAAAACAAACAAACTTGTATATAATTTACCAAGTAGGAACTCCAAATTCCAGTAAATGTATGAAAAGATACTCTGCTTCATAAGTAATCAGGGAAGTGCAAGTTAAAACCACCATGAAATACCATTATATACCTACCAGACCAGCAAAAATTAAATATTTGACATGAAGGACCTGAGTTGAAATGGCACACCACTCTAGAAGACAGTGTGGCATAATCCAGTAGAGATGAAAACAAGAACATCTTATAACCCACAAACTCCATCACTCAAAGAAATTAACGTGTCTGTACAATAAAATCTATAAGCAAAATTTTTTTATAGTAAACCCAAAGTAGAAACTACTCAAATGTTCACAATAATGGAAAGGATGTATGAACAGCAGTACAAGTCTACAGTAACAAACTACAGCGTTATGTAATAACACGGATGAATTGTACAATGTAGACTGAATAAAATGTGACAGTCTACTTGTTAATAAGTTAAAAAACATGCAAATGAAGCTATATTGTTTAAGGGTGTATATGCAGGTTGTCAGAAAGGCAAGAAAATAATCATCATAGATGTCAGGACAGCAGTCACCTCCGGGAGTGGAAGGAAGACAGGACTATAACCTTGGAAGGTCATACCAGAGGCCTCAATTATGCATTACATTGCATACATGTGGATTTTTTATTCTCATGTATGCTTTGTTTCATAGTAAGAAATTTAAATTCTAAACAAAATAAACAGGTAGGAAAAGAAGCAGGTACGGTAATCCTGCTATTAACCTCCCCTACTCCAATCATTCTGTTGTCTATATTATGGAACTCCTAGACTGGTCCTCTAAACTTCTCTCCTGTTTTCCATCTTTATTTTCTTTTTGCTCTTATTTCTGGGTTGTTTTTTTCTCATTACATCCCAGGCCTTCTACTGGGTTTCTCATTTACACTTTCATCTCTCTAGGTCCTAAGAGTTTGGTTTATTCTGAGTGGTCCCCTTTTAAAAATCCCGTTACTCTTATTTGATGACTGCAGTCTCTTTCTTCTGAACATATAAATTATAGATATTTGTAAGTTCCTTCTTTCTGCATATTTTTTCCTTCTGTTGTTTGTTTTGAGCTCTGTTTTTGAAAGTATAAGTTTTCCTTCCTTTCATGCTATCCATCCCCTCCCTTCTTCAAGGCAGGAGACTGGAGGCCTTTCGCTGGAAAGAGCAAAGTGGAGGACTCCGGACTAGAGGGTTCCCCATGCAGCTGAAGGTAGAGGGATGTGCTGAAGATCACTAGGTGAGCATTGTATGCCCAATATTGATGGGGTTCACAAAGTATGAAGAACAGAGAGGAGAAAAGATTGAAGAAAAGTTTACAATGCCTCAGGGACCTGAGAGACAATATCAGATGGCCTAAGGTACATGTAAATACAGTTCCAGAATAAGAAGACAGTGAGAAGGGACCAAAAAGATATTCAAAGAAATAGAACTAAAAAGAAATTGGAATCAATGAATTTAGCAAGGTCACAGGGCAGAATTTACAAAAATCAACTCTCTATATATCACAACAAGCAATATAAAAGTGAAATTTAAAATTAATGTCATTTATAATTGCAGCAAAACATACACACAGAAAACAGAAATAAACACGAGGAAATGGTGTGCAAGAGTGCTAAGGGGAAACTAGAAACATCACTGAAAGAAACTAAGGGAGATCTAACTAAAGGGAGGGATACACAGTGTTAAGTTATGTCTGTTCTCCCCAAATTGGTCTACAAATTCAATGCAGCATCAATAATAATCCCAGTAGGCTTGTGGGTGTCTGTTACGTGTATAGAAACTGACAACTTAATTCTACAATTTACATGGAAATACAAAGACCTAGAAGATCGCGCACCCTGGTTCTGTCTTCTGGGGGAGGGCTAAATATCAGCAAAGATGATACCATTCATTTACCAAATATTTCTGAGTACCTGGAATTAAATATATATAATGAAGGCAGTTCATCCCTTAAAACTGAAACAATACTTCAGTCTGCCAGCAAATACAAAACTCTTCCTTTAGATATTTTATAAGCTGTTACAATTTCAAAATAGTAGTAACCTATATTATTTGGATTAGGCAAAAGCCTGAAATATATGAAATAAGTCACTATTCCAAAGAATCAGCCATCAAATAATGTTAAAGGGAAAATAGGCCAACTTAAAGGAAGCTTCCTTTTGCCAAAGGTTTGGTTGGATGTGTTAATGCAGAATTACAGGTGTTAAGTTATGAGGTTCTCATTTGAGTACTTTTAAAAATTAAAGGTAAATACCCTGATGCCTTATAGTGAAAGGAGATGCTCCATATAACCAAAGTCACTAGAACAGTGAATTTGAGAAGAAGAGCTGAAAGCAGAAGTCGATCACTCAGCAACCAGAATGCTAATAAAAAATGACAAAAGTAGATCCCTAGCTGGGTAGCTCAGTTGGTTAGAGTGTCGTCCTGATATGCCAAAGCTGTGGGTTCAATTCGTGGTCAGGGCACATAAAAGAATCAACGATGAATGCATCAATAAGTGTAACAACAAATCAATGTTTCTCCCTCTCCACCCCCTTCTCTCTCTAAAATTTTAAGAAATGACAAAAGTAGAAAGAACTCATCCACCATTGGTCTTGTCAGGGGCATCTGCATACACTGCTCACAATTGCCCTAAAGAGCATTCCTTTCCAGTGCAAGAAGACAAGACTTATAATCATCAACACTCTTTTAACAGAGCACGGCATCATATCCTGTAGTATTGCCATATTTTGTTTTACAACCAAAGTTGGAAGCAAATGACATTAAATACTTAACATGAACCAGTTATTAAATATTCTTATAGAATTATTCTTTTATTAATAAAATAGAATTACTGGTAAAGAAAAACCCTATTTCAAATAAATTGTGACTGATTATATTATTACTCAATTTACAACAGATAGTATAGGCGAATGCCCTCCATTCTTATTATGAATTCAACCTAAACGTTACTGCTATGTGCTTGACATGAATAGTTTTGTGGCTAAGAAAAAAGAGAAGGAAAAGAGAGAAATGAATGTCTGTCTTCACATCATGTCCTGGCTCACACCCATCTGATGCTTGTTTAGGATGATGCAAGTTTTTGAGTCATAAGCTGCACTACTGACACTGTGTTCAAAATGACAAATTGGTCTCTCCAACCTTCAATAGGAATCCCAGGCAGCCACAGTCAAAACAGAGTGAATAACAGGGTGCCATGCAGGTGTTTCTCAGAAAAAAAAGTTCTGAAACATATTATGTTTCAAGAATAACAGAATTTCTTTTATTTTGGTTACCTTATTTAATCTGTTAATCAATTTGCCTAATTTGATTTATAATTAATTGTTGCTAACTTTTACTTGAAGTATCAGGCACTGTGCCAAATGCTATACAGAAATTATCTTGGTTATTTTCACCTTGGTGAGGTCTTTGAGAGTGGGTTCTATTAATATCCCCACTTTAAGGACAAGGAAACAAGCCGAGAGGGTCAACTGTCCAAGGCCACCAAGGTGGTAAACTCTGTGAGAACCAGAATCAAGAGCCTCAGACTGTGTGCTTTAGAGTTTCTTGCCTGCATTCTGTTGCTGCTGTCCACTGGAGGATACAGCCATAACAGTTAGAAAAATCAACTTTAGCAGAAGTTAGAAAAGTTATCAAAAGATTTCATGGCAGTAAGAAAACTTTATTAGCAAAACCAAGAGAAGGAGATGCCTCAAAATGTTTTGAGATGGAATCAGAAAATATTTAGCAAGCAAGCAAGGAAAGGTGATTGGGCTCTCAACCAAGAGTTAAGAGATGTAGTATATCCTTAGGATTACAGGTAAGACAGACAGAGGTTCTGTTTTCATGAAGCTTCTATAGCCCACTGTACAATACACACAGGGAAATGGACAGGTATGATACACTGTGACTCAGGCTGCCCTGGGAGAAGGTGGAGGGGCCTTTGGCTGGAGAGGTGTCTGGGACCCCCTCCTGGAGAACATGGCATCAATGCTAACAGCTAGAAAAGTTAAGTAGGAGAGGGAGGTCAAGGGAGAGAAGATAACATGTGCAGAGACTCCTGATACACAGAGCACAGCTCATTTGGGAAACTCAAAGTAAAGGCAATAGAATAGAACCAACAAAAATATTGTACTAAGAACGTTTGAAAATACTGTCCAACCAAGGTTCCAAAGTGATGTGGAAGTCATAGGCTAAATTTCATAATGTGCAAATGGAAGACAGCACCAAAGGAAGGTGGTGGTAAGACAGAAATCTTAGTAACACAAGCATTGTACTGCATTTTCATATTTAGAATGGCAGAGCATTCTAGTGCAAGCAAAGCAGACCGGCCTACCAGAGACAGGCAACCAGACAGATCCCGGATGTCCTACCACGAATGTAGTGGGTGCCCATCAACAACTCACTTAGCTTCCCTGGACTTCAAGTTTCTCCTTCTGAGACATAGATAAAGCCACTTGTCCGGCATGGGCCAGGATGCTGAACCGGATCATTTTCTTAGGATTCTTTCAGTTTTAACATACACGATTCCATAACTCAGATGCATGATGGCAAACAACCAGAGATGAACAACAACATCACCACTATCTTAATGAGAACCAGTAATAGTAGCTAATACTGTATATTAAGAACTGAGCCATGTGCTAGCACTTGAATTCCTTACCTCACTCAAACTTTGGCACAACCATAGGAACGAGTACTATTATTATCCCCAAACAGACAAGGAAAATGCAAACTTAGAGAAGTTACCTGCCCAAGGTCATATAAGTAGCATTTGGTGGAGCTTGATTTCTCTTCTAGGCATGCCAGCCACAGGTACATGCCCTTCACCTGCAGTGTGTGCTCTAGGCCACCTCTCTCTCATGCACTGTTAACAGCCATAGTCCTAGTACTATCACCTTGTATACATTGATAACACTTAGCTTTTTCAAGTATTTTCACATTAGCAATTTATCTTATCTTCATAATATTCTTGGAAGGTAGACAGAGTAAGCATTGTTATCCCATTTAGAGATGAGGTGACGGAAGCTCCTGAGCGACCCCTCTGGGGCTTGGGGATGCCCCGGGCTGGGATCCAGGTTTCCGGACCTCCACTGCTGTGCTCCTCCAAACACAGCAAGTTACAGAGACTCAAAAAGCCAACGTCAGAGAGCCAAATTGCAAATGTTTTCACTTAACCTCCTGTGGTTATTTATTTTATAAAAGGATGATTAATAAAAGGCTTTATTTACCTTTATAAATCAGTGATTTTTCTGAATTAAATTTTTATTAATTATGTTCTTATAAGGTATAACACGGAGCAACCTTTAAGTGACTGTGCTATGACAGAGAACTTAGTATTTAAATATTTTTCTATGTCTAGTTTGGGAAATCCAGGCTTTAAAAGGACTAAGATAAATTAGACATGAAAGAGAGTTAGACTCCTAACACAGACTTCTATATCTATAACTGTATAAAAGTTTGCTTTCTCTAACATGAAGTTAGTTAAACTTTATTTCAATGTATCCCTGTTAGCACACAAGTGAACCAAACAAGAACTGCATCAAAATAATAGCCATGAGAACAATTAATACTGAATACTTACTATATACTAGACATAGTCTAAGTACTTAATAAATATTAGCTCAGTCTAATCCTTACAAAAACTTACCTATTCAAGCCTCACAACAACCATAATAGTAGATACTATTATCCCCAGAAAAGAAAAATGCAAATTCTGAGAAATTACCTGTCCAAGGTCGTATAACTAGCATTTAGTGAAGTCGGCTTTTTCATTTCTCATATATGTTAATAGCCCCTTTCTATGGATGAAGAAAGGTTAGGTTATTTTCCTAAAGAAAGTCAACCAACTAGAAAAAAGCTGTACCTGGATCCCAAATGAAGAAGACCACTCTGATGCCAAGTTCTTAACCATTATGCTATACTTACAGTGTCACACCTTTAATGAAGGGCAGATTATTAATGAGGCATACATTGATTGCATGGTATCAGAATCCTAAATTTAGTTTATGAAAGTAAGTTACTGAAAAGCTAGAGATAAAGGGCAAGCAATTGAGCTAATACCCACTTTGTTAAATGAGTTAGCAGCCGCAGTCCACTAGGGGGCTACATTAGGGTCACTTCACTAATTGCGTCTCCCCCTCAACAACACACTTACAATTCCAATGCACATTGGTTCTACAGACCTCACACCCTCACTCTGGAGTGCTCTCCCGAAGAAGAGACACAGCAGAAGAGGAGAGGAGGTCTCTACTCAGCTACTTAACAAAGGCGGCCTCATTTTAGCCTTAATTCAGTTTATGATTTTCCTATCTATCATGCCATCAGTACTTTAAAATAATTAGAGAAAAGTTCTAGGACTTTGAATAAGAGAAAGGAAACTGGATTTTTGTGTCTTTTCCCCCAGAAAGTTATATATCTAGAAAATTAAAATTTTCCAAATTTGAAAATCTTTGGATTACAAGGAAAAGACTGCCACCAAAATAATTTTCAGATCTCAGGAAAGTCTAAAATGAAGCATTCTTAAAACATGTTAATGAGGGATAACAGCAAAACTGAAATGACTAGAAACTTCAGGGTTTACACACTTTTGAAAAAACTAATTATGTAGCAAACAGTTTTTCAATGTAGGCAGAAAACAGAAGAATCAGAAAATCAAGTAAGATTCCTTTACAATCAGAGATTGCTTGGCAGAAACAAGGTTACTGAAAGCTGATTTCTGATGTTACCAAAGCAACAATGATGAGGTGAGCTTAAGGTTGTATGACTTACAAGTTAGGTTTTAATAGGTAGAACTGTGAAGGGAGTCCCTTTTCAGAAAAGCAGCTTGTCTAATAAGGAATCTCCTCCCTCACTCCCTCCCTTTTCCTGATGCTTAAATGTAACAGTATATAAAATGTATATTTGATACATAAAATGCCAAATTTGCACATATCCATAAATATACAAAACTCTTGGAATTATCTTTACTGCAATTTATTCTAATCATCTTACCTAAGTAGTAAAAAAAATAAAGACTAAAATTCAAAATTTTTATTTAATAAACTTCAATCATTACTGTTTGTAAGACCTCAAACTGGAACTAGTACTGGCATTTTCCCCTTTACTGCTGCTTAAAAACAAAGAGAAAAAACTTGCACCTGAAAACTTATACCTTAAAAGCCAGTGATTTCCAACCTTTTCCATCTTATGGCACACATGAACTAATCACTAAAACCTGTGGCACATCAAAAAATATATGTTTTGCCGATTTGACAAAAAACAAAACAAAACATATAATTTTGGTTCATTCACATGGGACAGTGACTGCTTGTGTTGGCTGATATCATTTTTTTTTTTTTATTAAGGAAAAGAGGTCAGTGCTTCTGATTACATAGTCAGGTATTTTGTTTTAAAAATTCTTGTGGCACACTGGTTGAAAATCACTGCCTTAAGCCAGTACTCCTACTTCTAGGCTCCAACTCTGATGTTAATTATTTTTACAGGGCTATTACACTGTTAAAAAATCACAGGCCTTCTTTCCCCCTGGTAAATGTTGCTCACATTGTATGATATGACAACGTAACATTACAGACATTAGACACTGGCTCTTTGAGAAATCTATTTTACTATACATAGAATTGGAGATTGCCAGGAGCTAATTAGGTATGAACTTTTTCTACCTAAGGATTTCAACCTCTTTTTAGGGTGAAATCTCCAGCATAGACTGTTATATACCTATGCTTTTTGTCAGAATATTAATTAGTTTTTCTTTATAAAAAAGAATCTAAGGTCCACCTCTTCCCACTAATCAAGAATACGCAATCACATCTCCATTGTAAAAACTTAGGCCAAACTAAACACAGAGGAGTATCATTTGTTAAAATGACTGATATTTTCAGGTAGGTAATAGCTCTGTCAAATCTACGCTACTAAAATAAAGTTTTCATGAAACCCCTCAAAAGCCAATAGCTTTGTTGTGTAGAGGATAAAGTCCAAATACCCCCAGTTGGCAAATACAGCTTCCAGCCTGTGCCAATTTGCCTTTCCAGGTGGAGCTCTTAGTCCTTTAAGCACCCTCTCCAGTGTTGGCTTTCAATCACTGTCCTCCAGCCAGGTTACCTGAATTCCTGTCCACTTGTCTTTCTGGCCCAAGGCCTAGACCCTCAACACACAGGTAACCTGACGGAGTTACCCCACCCACGGTTCTTCAGGACTCAGCCCAAACCTCAGGGCCTCCACAAGGTCTAAAACTTTTTCCAGCACATACCTATGATGGTGGATTAATTATTGATTTTACATCAACTCACATTTCTGGCAGCATACTTTGGAGCCTCAATTATAACATTTGTAACGTGACTTCTAACGAAACTACTGAAAATGCTCACTGCCACTAAACTACAACATTCAGTGAGTGACTCCAAACCACAGCAGTGACATTGTAAGGTCCTGTAATGCTGTTGTAACGAGCTGACTTAACAATCAGATGAACTGGCACAGCTTATTTCAGTCTTATGATTTCCAGATTGCATACAATATGCGCAAGTTCACCTACTTGCTAAAATTTGTTACTCTAAAACCAACATTCGCAGTGCAATCTGGGCCATTTGTGGATAAGCACCTTCCCAGCTGAAATAATGCTGCTACCCTGTTGTAGCTCTCATACTGTAAACAGTGTCCTGTTCACGGGATATTTAGTACCATGTTTTCTTTTCCATTTTTGTGCTTTCTGTGGGTGATTTCCCTGGTACAGTGCTGGAGTGCTTAGTATTCATAAACACAAGAAGGCTGTGATGTGCATTAAGGAGAAAGGATGTGCATCAGATAAGCTTTGATCAGACATGATGTACACACCATGAGTTCAATGTTAATGAATCAACAATATTTATTAAGGTATCTTTAAACAAAAACAAGCATAAAATAAGGTTACATACTGATAAACAGGCAAAAATATTGTGACCAGAGGCTTGTGGGAACCTAACCCTGAACCATTCTTAGCTCACACCTTTTGAAGGGCCAGGTTTGGCATGTGGGCTGTAGCTTGACAACCCCTGATATGGATCTAGGTGCATTATCCACATCCACCCACGGTCCGCATCAGCTATACATAATCATCCATCTACCCATCAATGTGTCCCCCACTGATCACACCTTCATGCAACAGAGATCGTTATATACCTATGCTTTTTTTCAGAATATTAATTTTTCTTTTTAAAAAAGAATCTAAGGACTCAATTTTAAAATTTTATGTAAATGTAGCAAGATAATGGGTCTTAACTATTTGTAAATATTTTCCCTCAAATGCTTCTTTGTATTATTGACAAAGGAAAATACCCAAATAATTACTTTTCTCTCCATGCATGCCATCCTAGAAAAAAATTATAAAAATTCCTAATTCTTGCTGAGTAAGGTGTGGTAAAACTGAAGAGAGTGGCTGGGGAAGAAGCCTCTTCTGGTGCACTGTTTTTGTTTCTTAGCCTTCCCAGCCCCCAAGAAAGGGTGGGGAGAATCCAAGATGACCATGCTGTGTTTTTGTGGTGGTGGTGGGTAAAAATGGGGGCACTGTCTCCCTTTGCTGCTTTGCTGTACAGAAATCACTGACACTGTTTTCCTCCTAACACTGTCTGAGGATGGCTGTTCCTTCTGTAACTGCTTCAGTCTGACATTTCAGCCCCCAAAAAGGGATTCACAGCCCCTCCCCTTCATTCTGCCATTGCTGCTACTCTCTTCACCACAGCTTCTTCCTCATGTTTGACATGTGAGGTGGAGTAGGCTCCTCTTTACATCTCCTAAATTTTGCTACCATTTATCCTTTCAGAGGACATCACCCCTTCTCGTGGGTCTACCTCAGAACTTGGTTATCTTCCTCCCCAGCCTGTCACCCCCCACTATCCACTGCTTGATGATTCTACCCATACACAGGCCTCAGTTTTTCATTTCATGGTCCAAAACACAGTATTTCCTAAAACAGCTCTTCTTTTACCTCCTAACCCACTCCTTTTCTACATTTGTCAGCATCTTGTTTCATTGCCTTCAAACCTCCCCCATTTTCCTGCTTGCTTTTTCATTAATTGATACATTTAACAAATATTTATCAAGCATCTCTCATGTACCAGGCACTGGGATACAGCATAGTGAAAAATGCACATGTGGCCTTCTACTCTCATGGAATTTTTAGACTGTTGGGGGATACAGGCAAGTGAGCAAACCAGGTGCAACAGAGCAAGATAACTGCTGGGATGGGGGAAGGCCCAGCACTGCAATGGTACTGAGGAGGGGCATCTAATCTGGATGAGACCAGGGACAAGACTTGTTTAAGGATGTGACGTTTTCACTGGTTTTGACTACCTATGAAGAGTTGGCTACGCAAGTAGAAAGGATATGGGCGTTAAGAGGTGGGGTGAAGAATAAGGAACCACATTATGCAAAGAAATAGGGAAGTAAAAGCAGTTAGTAAAGGTTACAACATAAAGGCTTACCAGATCGTAAGGACCCTAGTAAGTCATTGTAAACTCTTACACTGTCCTGAGGCAGTGAGGACCCTCAGGCATTATAAACGGAATGACCTGATGAACATCTGCATGTTTGAAAGCTCTAGCTGCAGTGCAGAGTACAGCCTGCAGATGACAAGAAAGCCAGGCAAAATGATGATGCTACAAGGGTATGGCAGCCCGAACTTAAGGCTAAAGAAGAGAAGATGGTCAGAAGTAGGTGGGTTTGTTAAGTATTTTCAGTTAGTCAAATTCATGAAGCTTGATGACTGAAATATGGGGACAGAGGGGAAAAGGGTAATTGAAAATTATGTCCAGATTTCTACATTAGGGAATGAGATTGACAAAGTATTGTACATCTGCTGAGACAGGGAATATAGGAAACAAGAGGAAGCATGGGGTGGAATAAGCTGATGGACCGTACTGGACATGCTGAGTTTGAGAGGCCTATAACTCACCCAAGAGAATATACTCACTAGGTAGTTGGAAATACAGCAGTTCCCTCTTATGTGCAGGGGATGTATTCCAGGACCCCAGTGTATGGCTGAAACTGTGGATAGTACCAAACCCTACACATACTATGTTTTTTCCTATTCAGACCTTTTCTCTTAAGGGAAGCACTTGATGGCTTCTCTTTGGCATAACCAGATTGCCAGCATCGCCACTTGTGTGCTTTGGGCCATTATAAAGTAAATTAAGGGTGACCTGAACACAAGCACTGCGAGATCACAACAGTCCAAGCTGATCTGATAACTCAGATGGCTCTGGGAGGGGAGCACATACAGTGTGGATCTGCTGGACAAAGGGATGATTCACGTCCCAAGTGGGACGAAGCAAGATTTCATCATGCCACTCACAACGACATGCAAGTTACAGCTTATGAATTTATTTCTGGAATTTTCCATTTCTTATTTTTGGACCAGGGTTGACTATGGGAAACTGAAACCACAGAAAGCGAAACTACAGATAAGAGGGGACTGCTCTAAGGGGTCAGGAGGTCAAGAGAATGTGTCTAAGCTGGAGATACGGAAAAAATGGGTATCCACTGCACATGGATGGAAGGCAACTGAAGCAACAGAAGAGGGTAAGATTACGCAAGGAGAAGGAAGAATGAGGAGGTGGCCTAGGACAGAGCTCTGAGAAGCTGCAAAAGGAAGAGGAACTTGCAAAGAAGAGGCCAGAGAGGTAGAAGGAGGAAAACTAGAAGTATTGTGTTAAAAAACCTTAGGAAGAAACCCTTAGAAATAGGATCCTGGTGTCTGGCACAGGGTGGTGCACAGTAGGTCACTGGAAAGTGTCCACTGAACTTAACAAGAAAGTGATAGGTGACTTTGGAAAGATGTCACTGGAGTGATACTCCAAGTAAATACTCCAGTGATACTGGAGTGAAACCAGTGATTCTCCAAGGTCAGCTGCCTCATCCTGCCCCCCATGACACCTCCCTGCGCCACCTACCCCTGTGCTTCCTTCTCCAGTGCTACCTCGCTGCAGGTCATGCTTTAGTTGCCTGATCTGCACAATTCTGCACAACTGGCTTGTATCATAATTGCCAGAGTAATTCTAAGACACATCCCACAAATTGATCCTGGTTCCAATGCATAATGGCTGTCGATGGCCTTCAGAATAAAAATCTGAAGTCCTCAGCATGACATACAATGGGTTCTGTTATCTGGTCCCAATATACGTATCTGGCTGTTTCCCCACATTCCAAACAGTCTACCTCCACACACTTGACTTTGTAAAAAAAGGCTGATCTTAAAATTTTATTTTAAACATTTAAAAAGTCAAGGTTTTCATAATGGACACATAGGTGAGAACAATTTTTTATTTTTTTAAAAAAGGATGGATCCAGGGCTCTCTTCATTTATCCCAACACAGTGAACAAACAACATCAGACAGCAGAACTGACACACCACACAGACACTCCCTGTGGTGTTCTGGCATGAAACACCTGACTCCAGGAGAAGAGAAAATTGTGTTTTTTAACATTTAATAATGCATTTTATAAATACTAATCTGTTATATTAGAAAACTTTCCACCCTATTACCAGTTCACTCATTTATTACATTCTCAGCTGAGTAAAACGGCAAAAGAAAAAAAAGGCACAGTGGCTTTCTTTTGAAAGGTTCTCTCCTACCAATCTTGCAGATGCTGCCTGATGATTTCCAACTGGAAGACAGCAGTTTGTACAAACTGCGCTAAATCACCGAGAGTTAGAGCTTTCTAGTTATACCACATGATGAGGAGATAATTATATGGGTTAAAAGCCATTTAAGATTTCCAGACTAGTTTTAATCCAAATAAATCGGGGAGGCCTGTGGCACGTCTAAGGTAGTGTTGAAGATGACCTAACAGGTTAAGCAGGTTTTCTTATATAATTTTAGGCATAGCTGAATCCCTCACAACATTCCCATTCTTTTAATTGTTTTCCTTTGTAGCTTCCTAAAATTTTGCACAATCACACAGGTGGACAAGCACGTGGACAAGCCCCCCACACACTAAGCACAGTGCGGTGGTAATAAAATATGCTTAGCAAAGCTGCTCCCCTTTTACAACTTACTCTGCTTGCCATGGCACTATATTATAGTACATGGTGAATGCAATAAATGATACAAATTGCATGTAAAGACATATAAATGATAATATAAATGAGATTATCCTAGGATCAGTCATCAGAGGATTACTGTGCACTTTATAAATCCTATATCCAAGGCAAATATTTATTTAAAAAATCTCCTTAGTGGGAATGGTACAGTGAAAATTTATTATTGTAAAGTCAAAATTTTGATTCATGAGTTGTTTATCCTAGGCATCATGGTTTATAGAGGAACACTATGAAGTCTGTCACCATGCTATAATTTAGCATGTTCTCAATTACAGAAAAACCATTTTCAGTCATATTGCTTGAAATCTCAACATCTTCTATAACATACATTTATCTTTTTTACATGCTGGGTTTATTTTTCAGCCACAATATATTATTAATATTTAAATGTGATAGAGTACTCCTATAATGGCCACAGCTATTATGTTACCAATGGTTCTTGGAGGAAATATCAGAAGCATTTGGAGGGCTTTCTCAAATTACAGATTTCCAATCTCAACCCCCCAAATTCTGATTTGGTAATCTGGTGTGCATTCTAAGAATTTCCCAGGTGATTCTGACTTGGTGATTAGCTACAGAATCCAATTTTTACTCATCATAATCTTTTTGTAGCAATTATAGGTGAAAACACATAATTTATGTTACATATACATGGGGCACAAAATCAAAATAATTTACATTTGGTGCCTCTGTCATTGCTAATTGTTTAGTTGAATTCAAATCAAGATGAATGTCTTGACTAAATTTTTTTTTTTTTTTTGTAAACTGCCATGGATAATTTTTAGCGTTAACAACCAATTTCTTAGTATTATTTGCATCATCAACTATTCCAATTTTTAGCTCATTGCTATAACTTAAAGCATTATTGTATGAAATGGCAAATGCTAACAGTTTTGACTTGCTTTTCCACTTTTCAAGAAGAAAGGAATTTCATATTATTTGAGTTTTTAAACACTGGTAACAATAGAGATGTTCAAACCTAAACTTTCTAGGTTTTCTCTGTGTGCAATGTAGACAGAACCACAGGACTTAATGAGTTTCATGAATGAGTTTTAGCTAGGTCCAAGAAGTTCCTCAATTATAATATCAAAATACTGTAAGTATATGAGTTTCATAAATTTTTTTTCTTGGGAAGAAGGTCAATTACTGTTATCAAAATAGATTTATGGACTAAGAAAATGTAAAAATACTGATTCAGGGAGCTGAACTGAAGGTTCACTAAAATACACTGTATGAAAATAATTATTTTAATTAATTATTTATAATTAATTAATAATTTTAAAATTATTTTCATATTTGAACAAAGAAAGACAGGCAGGCTATCTAAAATCAAATATCCTGGTTCCAGCTTGCAGTTTTATTAGTTTTAAAATTCAATGAAAAGGCAGGCTTTTAAAAGATCTAATAAAGGGAAACATGCTAATTCAATAAATATCTTTTTCCTCCAATGAAAACTTACTAATTTGTTTTAATAGTCTAATTTCACATCATGCAGTTAAACTCTACCCTGAAAGGCTTTCAGATATGGAAAAGATTTTAAAGTGTTTAAAGGTGAATAATATAAGCATTACTGTATGCTAAAGTGATAGTTTTAAGTATATAAGGCTTTCCTGTAAAAAAAATTCTTGTTAGATTTTAATGTTTTGATTTTTAAAATAAATTTTAATTTGGACAGAATTCCCTTTGTAAATTAACGAGTAAATAAACATCTGCAAAAATCTTTTAGAAGCCTTCCAATTAATAATTTTATTCCATAAAATTGTTCTAATCTTAATTTTAAAAATCTAAGCACAAGTATTTTTTGAGTTGTGGGCACAATATAACAGAATATTCAATAACACCATTAGGTCTTGACTGGTTTTTCAGTAAAAAATTGTTCAGGATTCAGCAGCCTCCACTTTTCACGCATGGATGACACTCAACTGCCTTAGGTGCTTAAATGATTCACCAACTCCAAACAAGTGCTTTGGGCATAATACATCCTTAGAGAAAAAGGTAAGCTCTTTTCCTCTTGTCAAGGTTTTTTTGTTTTGTTTTGCTTTATCTTAAAATAGTATTGGACGGTAAACTAAATACTTTGCAAGTAGGTCAGAGAAACTCTGAAATATAATCCCCAATAAATCAGACAGGGTGAGGGCAAACCAATTTGAAAAATTCCTTTAAATGATTAAAACTTCCTTTTAAAAAGTTGTCATTATTTTGTGAGAGATACTCAGATCCAGTGAAACAGTATTAATAACTTCCAGGGGACTCCTAAAACATCTTGCAAGCCCTAAAACATCTGACGAGGTACTTAATAAATTAGTATGATTGTGCCTTTTTCCCATGTTTAAAGAAGCAGAAATGAACAAGTTAAAAGGCATTTTCCTAACCCTGACTGCAAATCACAAGCTTAACTGCTTCCTGACGCCAGCTGGCATGGTGCCCATTTACAGTAAGTTGTTTACTCCCTGCCTACCAATCAGACCACAGAGCAGGAATGCCTACAGACGTAGTCAGACTGTCTTTTCAAGACAGAACAACAGAGAAAGAGGGATTTATAAGCTTGATCAGGTTCTCAGAGGTATTATTTTTAATACTGCTCCAAAATATTCCAATCCAGTTTCCACAATCTCAGCATTTTTAAGTCAAATAATTGCCCCTTAATAGACAATCTTAAAATAGCAGCTTATCAGTGGAATGGGTGGTATCCTCTAGTCATTTTAAGTACATACCTTTTTAATATGACTTTTAAAGGCCACAATATCTATCTTAAAATGGATCTGAACTTAATCAGACTGAAACCTTTAAATAGCAGAATAAGAGAAATGTAATGTCCAGAGGAGGAGTAGAAAACAGGAAAAATGAACTCTGATTATTGTGAGAATTGGATAAGAAAAACACAAGGACTCAAAAAAGTGATTCCTGGCTTGCCCTTGAAATCAGGTTTGCTTTTTTAGGAGCCCAAATAAGAAAGAATAGACCCAGACAGTACTGGGACTAGCTACAGAGCACAGTGCTATGCTGTTTCTAAGATCTCATTAGAATGTGAGGTTTATAGACTTTAATCAGCAGGCAAATAAATAAAACCAAATTATATCTTTGTTTTTATAGTTAATACCTAGAAAGGTACCAGACTCATGACCTTGGAAATTATATAATTTATAAACAGGATTTCAAAATAATGCTGAGGAAGTAGTTCTACTTTACTTCTTCAGTCATTTCTAAATCAAAAGGGCTAAAAATCATCCAACTATTCATTAAATAGATTGAAAGTTTTATTTTATATATGTAACATATTCCCAGTGCATTTGCTGCAGGAAGCAAGTTGGTTTGTCAACACAACCATCAACAGTTCGATGCTAAGATTATACATAGTATTGACAAAGAAAATTCAAATTTAATAGGTTGGTAAAGATAATTATTATAGAAATAGTTCCATTTCTCAGATAAATTTCTAATGTTCACTTTCCCTTTCAATTTTAACCAATGAAAGAGACAGGAACAAAAAACACTGTTTTGTTAGTTTAACAAAACCTTATTCCATACAAAATTGAGCATCACAGCATAAGAAAGCAAGAAACTGAACAAAATCAAGAGGCTGATTTTACCTATTAAGTGAAAAATAATTCTCTAAGACATTTAAAAAGAACTGTGCTATTTCCAGCTTATAGCTGAATCATGGAAGGGCAGTTTAGGCTGAGAGCATTCTCTACAAATGGGGGATACCATGCTCTCCTTTTCCTCTCCACCTCCCCCATTACCCTTTGGCAAGTTTTTCAGAGTAGTACCCATAAAATAGTACCAAAACCTTTCTAACACTCAATAAAAATGAAAATATTGTGGTAATATATTATCAGTTGTTCTCAGTGGGGGAGAGGGGAACTCATGCCTTCATTATTTTATTTTAATTTACTTGTCTCCTATTTTAAGGTGGTCCAGCTATGTCTCATATACCTTTCCTGTTCCCTCACCTTCCCTTATATGCTTGTTAGACTTTCAGGTCTAAAACGAGTTCTGAAATTTTAGTTTACTAGTTAACACAAAAACCTGAGGTAAATAAGAAAAAAACTTAAGCAATATTTTCTTGAACAAGTGTGTGTCAGTCAAGCAAAATGACCAGTTCTTTCACCTAAGAACAGCCAAGTTCAGATGGCTCTGGGCCACTGCGTGCTACTGGACAGGAAATGTATCGTCAGTAACGTTAGGATCAGGCTAAATGGGCTACAAGGAAGTCCAGAGAGATAGTGCTTCTCTCACATCCTTTTTATCAGGAGCTCTCCTCATTCCCCACCCCAAGAAACAAAACATTTGTATTACTGTAAGTTCTGTTTTTTTATTCATCCCTTCAAATGTTTTGCTGCCCAGGCATTATTGTTTAACATTTAGTATGGAGAGGACTCCCCAGCAAAGATGTTAACTCAGCAGTGGAAAGGTCACAGGAGGACTTGAGAAAGGAAGACAGACCCTGGGATATCTGCATTAACAGCAAGTATCCCATGCAAGTAAATGATTTAATTATGAAGAGGGATAGCCTTAATGCCATTTTGATTGAGAGTCATAAATACGATAGCATCCTTCGAACACTTCAACCATTACAATCATTTAATATCTAGTACCATTAAATATGTATGGAAGTCTACTGTAAATGTTAGCAAAGAATTCCGCAGAGAAGGGCCTCCTGTTTTCTTCGCTTGCAGTTTTAACACACTCTAATCCATTTCTCCTAAATCAAGTTTCAAGTTTTAAAAGATTAAACTTCCTACAGAACATAAAACAGCACTCAAATTCATAACATTAATCTGTATAGAAAGCACTCAGGGAGATCGGTGAGGCTGTTTTGATAAAACCAGTAAAACTGAAATGTAATGTCATGCTTACCATTAAACTTTGTATTTAAACAGAGTTTGAAAACCATTGCCCTAAAACCTCACTTTGTCACCACGATCAGCCACAACCATCATTTCCAAACTCACCCAAACCTTCTTCTCCTTGTACGGACAAAGCCCACAGGCCAGCAAGGCACCAAAACCTGAATTGGCGTCTCTCTCCTGCAGGAGCTCTCCTCCTGTCAGTACGGCTTCTCAGTGCCCCTCAACAAGCCAATGGCATTCACTTACCCACTTAAAAATGGCTTTTTAAAAGACTTTTGTTTACTTTTAGAGAAAGGGGAAGGGAGGGAGACAGAGAGGGAGAGCAACACTGATAGGCAGCCTGCAACCCAGGCATCTGGCCTGACCTGGAACTGAACCAGTGACCCTTTGGTTTGGTAAGCTGGGGCCCAATCCCTGAGCCACACCAGACAGGCCTAAAAAAATACATTTTGAGTGACTATAGTGAGTCTCTAGATTTCTGCTTATTCTGCCCATTACTGCCTTAGAAGCTTCCTGAACAAAAGTTTTCTCTTCTTATTCCCCAAAGTACTCAATGACTTCTGCCGCTCATGAATCCTGAAGTGACTGCCTTTATTAATAAATGGGCCACATGGCATATAGTCAAGACTGCTAATAGAAAAATGTACATAATTGTTCCCTCAGCTTGGAATTTTAAAAATCAAGCTTTTATTTCTAATGAAGAAAATAAAACCCACATCTGAATTTAAAAAATGAAGATTTGAATCCCATGTATTTTATAAAAAAAGCTTATATGAACGCATACAGTTTGATTTAAATGGTATCTGAAACACTGTGATAAAACAGTTGCTCAAATATTACCATACAGATGAAAACGGCACTACCAACAAAACTGCTGGCTGGTGGGCAATACCACTGTGGAACGACTCGGAATGTTTGCCAGCTGCTACATGAAACATAGATTTCCCATAAAAAGCAGTTTGATGGAGAGGGCATCAATACATACTTTTTAAACAACTGCAACTTCTCTACAAAAAAAGCTTACTTGCTCCAAAGTTGAACTTATGATGACAGTTCAGGACCACCTGTATGTTAGACAATACAAGAAACTCGAAATATTCTAAAGATAAACAGTACAATAGTTTGCAAGAGCTCTAATACTGGATTTTGGCCAATATGAATTCATCATCCAAATCAAGGGCTATAATAGTATTTTTCCTTATTCAGAATTAGGAGACTTTAGAGAGGAAACATTTGGGATCTACAAAAAGTGCTTTTAATATAGGAGAGTGAAGTCAGCAAACAAAATAGTGGAGTAACAAATTTCAGATTTCATTCTCCCATAAGAACACAGAAGAAAAGGTAAAAACTGTCAGAATCAACTTTTTTGGATCTCAGAAAATTAACCAAAGGCTTGTAAGCAACCCAGAGAATGCGTACTCAACCCCCCATCCCACCTTGCGGATTCTTGGCAAAAACAGTGAATTCTGGGGTGTTTTAATGTACCCAGTTCCATCCCTGTCCCCAAGCTCAGCAGCAGCCATGAAAATAACAGCCCATATTCCTGGTGCCAGGAAGTAGCAGAACAAACTTCATTTGCAAAGAATTGTAATGAATAATTTTTTCTGGCCTTTCTGGTGGCTCCCTGGAAGACCTCGAAAGATTGTCTTTATTTGCCTAACTCATAATGGGCCTAGTGCTTAAGTGCTACACTTTGGGGGTAAGAGGGGTGGAGGTACAGCATGGGGCAGAGTTGGGTTGGGGGAGGTAATTTGTTACAAATTTTCAGGCTAATAATGTCTTAGTTTGCTTCTTTCTGAGGTGATGGATAACAGTTGAGGCAAACAACAGAGTAACCCAAAAAGCTTAGGAGGGAAGACTGGGGCTTTGGAAAGGTCTGACACACTCCTGGGAATCCAGAAGGGCCCAAGGATGAGTAGGCTCTGCATATGCCCAGGGAGGACCTAAGAAGGCCCCAGGCTGTCACCAGCTGCTGCTTAGATGCTCCATGGATGTGGCAGTGAAGGCTCAAATGGAGTTGGGACAGTGGAAGGCATGCACTGGTCCATGTGTGAGCGCTCAAACATGGCCCCTAAGCAAAGATGGAGATTTTTTGTTTTTTTGCTTCCAGACATTTAATAAACTTTTAGGGTCCATAATGGACAAAAAAAATACAAACTTGACAGAATTACTTCAAAACAGTCACTAAACAACCAACCAACCAACCAACATCTACAATACACGGCAACAACAAACACTATAGAAGGGGGACAGACTCTAATTTCCAGAGTTGGTACATTGCAATATTTAAAAAAGGCCAGAATTACAGGGTGTTCAAAGAAATATGAAAGTATGGTACATACACAGAATTTAAAAAAAAGAAAGAAAGAAAAGAATAAAAGCTGCCTGAGGAAGCCCAGATGGAGAACTTTGTAGACAAAGACTTAAAATATGCTGGTTTAAATGTGTTCAGTGACATAAACTATGTCTAAACAACTACAAATCTAATTAAGATTAATAAAGAAAAATTATAAAACTGAACCAAAGAGAAATTTTAGAGTGGAAAAGTAAGATAACATGAATGAAAAATTCACTAGAGGGGCTCAACAGCAGATGTGAGCAGGAAGAAGAATCAGCAAACTTTAAGTTAGGTCAATGGAGAGTACCCAGTCTGAGGAACCAAAAGAAAAAAAAAAAAAGAAAAAGCCAGAGTCTTGGAGCCTGTGGACAGCACCAAATATGCATAATGGGAGTAACAGGAGGAGGGAGAGAAGAAAACCTCCAAAATATTTAAACAAATAATGATCAAAAACATGTCAAATTGAAAAAATATATATGCCAAATTTGATGGAAAACATCCAAGAAGCCCAATAAATTTCAATAGGACAGATTCAAAAAGATTCACAACTATACACATCATAGACAACCTATGAAAAGTTAAAGACAGAGAGAAGTAACTCATTGTGTACAAGTGATTTTTAGTAAAAGTTGATTCCCCATCAGAAACTATGCAAGGGCAGACCAAAAGATAGGAGAATGACATATTCAAAGTGCTGTAAGAATTAACGTCAACCAAGAATTCTACATGTGCGTAGCAACACTACCCTTCAATAATGAAGGAGAAATTAACACATTCCTAGGTAACAGACACTGAGGCTGTCCGTCCCCAGCAGATTTGCCCTCCCATGAATCCTGTTGGGAGTCCTTCAGGCTGGAATGAAAGGACACTGGACAGTGACTCCATGGGAAGAAATGAAGAATAGTAGGAAAGATAACTACGTAAGTAAATGCACAAGACAGTACAAATGTATCTTTGTTTGCAACTTCTTTTTTCTTCCTATCTGATTGAAAACAGAACTGCATAAGCAATTGTTATAAAGGTAGGCAGACAAGCATACAATGTATATAGAGAAAATCTGTAACAGTAATAGTATAAAGAGGAAGGAGCAGAGATATATAGAGACAATGTTTGTGTACACTAGTGAAATTAAATTGGTATTAACTCAAACTAGAACATTGTTACTAATTAAGATGTTAATATAATCTCCAGGGAAACTAGTATGAAAATAACTTTAAAAAAGTAAAAGAAATGACAATAGAATTAACATGGTCACACCAGAAAATATTTCATACAAAAGAAGGTAGTAACAGAGGAAATGAAGAACAAAAAAGACATGACATAAAGAAAAAAAGAGCAAAATGTCAAGTCCTCCTTATCAATAATTCCATTAAATATCAATAGATGAAACTCTAACTAAAAAAGAGAGTAGAGTTTAATTCATTGGTAGAATGAATTAAACAATCCAAATTTATGCTATTAGACTCAACTCAGATTCAAAGACAAAAATGGACTGAAAGTAAAATCACACAAAAAAAATAATTCATGTAAAGAATACACCATAAAGCTACAGTGGATATACTAATATCAGACAAGAGAGATTGCACAAAAGATTACTCCCAGTGATGAAGAAGGACATTGTAGAGTGATAAAATAGTGAACAAGAGATATGAACATACATATACCTCACAAAAGATCCCCAAAATACATGAAGCAAAACAGAGTTAAGGAGAGAAATAAGCAATCTAATAATACTAGTTGGAGACTTGAATGCCCCACTTTCAGTAACAGAACAACTTACAATATCAGCAAGAAAACAGGAGACTTGAACACCATCATATAGCACAAACAATATCTAAGAAACATCTACCCAACACTCTACTCAGCAAAAGAATATTCATTTTTCTCAAGTGCACATGGGCTATCTTCTAGGATAAACTATACATTAGGCCATGAAACAAGTCAAATAAATTTAAAAGGTTGAAATCATACAAAGTATGCTCTCTGACCACACGGAATGAAGTTAGAAATTAATAAACAGAAGGAAATTTGGAAAATTCACAAAAATAGAAGTTAAATAACATACACCTGAATAACCAATTGGTCAAAGAAAAATATCAAAAGGGAAATTAGAAAATACCTTAAGACAAGTGAAAACAAAAATACAACATACCCAAATTTATGGGATGCAGTGAAAACAGTGTTAAAAGTAAAATATATAGATGTAAACATCTACCTTATATAGAAGAAAGAATGCAAATAAAAAACCTTGTTTTCCACCTAATGAAACAAGAAGAAAAGTAAAT
>PVKU01000692.1:264843-416625 GCA_004027475.1 Anoura caudifer
AAAAAAAAAAAAAAAAAAAAAAAAAAAAAAAAAAAAAAAAAAAAAAAAAAAAAAAAAAAAAAAAAAAAAAAAAAAAAAAAAAAAAAAAAAAAAAAAAAAGACCTAACTTACTAGAATCAGAAATTAAAGAGTGAACATTACTGCTGACCTTACGGAAACAAAAATGATTTTAAAGGAATACAATTGTATACCAACCAGTTAGATAACCCAGATGAAATGGACACATTCCTAGAAACACATAAACTACCAATACTATCTCAAAAAGAAATAGAAAATCTGAGCAGATTTCTAACAAGTAAAGACATTAATTTAGTAATAAAAAATTTTAAAACAAAGTCTAAACAGCAGAGCTGGTGAATTCTACCAAATGTTTCAAGACGAATCAATAATAGTCCTTTCCCAACTCTTCAGAAAAAAAAACAAACAAACAAAAAACAAAACAAAACAGGAGAGAAAGGAAACACTTCCTAACTCAGTCTGAGGCCAGCATTACTCTGGTATCTAAGCCAGACAAAGATATCACAATAAAACTACAGACCACTATCCCTTATGAAGAAAAATATAAAAGTACTCAACAAAATACTGGCTAACTGAATCTAGAAGCATTCAAAAACAATGATAAACTATGACCTGTAATTCTAGGAACACAAGGTGAGTTCAACACATGAAATCAATTAATGTAAAAACTGTATCAAAACAATGAAAGGTAAAAAGCACATGACTATCTCAATAGATGGAGAAAAGGTGTTTGACAAAATCCAATATCCTTTCATGATAAAAACACTCAACAATTTATAGAAAAAGGTAACTTTCTCAATCTAATAAAGGACTTCTATGAAAAAACCCACAGCTAAAATACACTTATACTGAAAAATTTTCCCCTAAGATCAGAACCAGTTCAAGCATGCCTGCTCTCAGCACTGCTAATCGACATTTTACTGAATATCCATGCTAGCTAGGGAAATTAGGCAGGAAACAGAATAAAAAATGCATCCAAATTGGAAAGGAACAAGTAAAACTATATTTACAGATGATAAAATCTTAATGTATAGAAAATCATGAAGAACCCACCTAAAAAACCCGCTAGAGCTAATGAATGAGTTCAGCAGTTGCAGGATACAAAAATCAACACATAAAAATCAGTTAAATTATTATACTGTAGCAATAAACAATCTTAAGATGAAATTAAGGAAACAAATTTACATAGCTTCAAAAAGATTTAAATAAATCACTGGTGGGCTGGAAAATGATACAGCTACTGTACAAAACAGTTTGGCAGTTCCTTGGAAGAGTTACTGTATAAACTGGTAATTCCCCTCATAGGTAGCTATGAAACAGATATTAAAAATAGGCCCACACAAAAACTTGTACTGTAGTCTCCCCTTATCTGGTTTTGCTTTCCACAGTTTTGGTTACCCACGGTCAACCAAAGAACAAAATCATTAAATGAAAAATTCCAGAAATAAACATTTCATAAATTTTAAATTGCACGCCTTTTGAGTAGTGTCATGAAATCTCACAGTGTCCCGTTTTGCCCCAGCAGGGACATGAATCATCCCTTTGTCCAGAGTATCCATGCTGTATAAGCTCCTTGCCCATTAGTCACTTAGTAGCCATCTCAGTTATCAGATCAACTGCCATGGCATCACAGTGCTATTTCAGGTAACCCTTATTTTACTTCATAATGTCCTGAAAGGACCACAGTAGTGATGCTGGCAGTTCAGATAAGCCAAAGAAAAGCCATAAAGAGCTTCCTTTAAGTGAACAGGCAAGTATAGAAGAGGAAGGTATTTTGAGAGATAACAAATTCACCTAGCTTTTACTATGTTTTATATTTTGGTATATTGCCATATTTGTTCTATTTATTATAGTTATTCTTGGTGATATCTTAATCTAATTTATAAATTAAACTTTATCATAGGTATGAATGTAGATGAAAAAACTAATACATATAGAGTTCAGTTCTACCTGAAGTTTCAGGCATCCACAGGAGGTATTAGAATGTACCCCCATGGATAAGAGGGAACTATTGTACATGAATGTTCATAACAGCATTATTCATAAGAGCCAGAAAGTGGAAACAACCTAAATGTCTACCAGCTGATGAGTAGATAAACAAAATGTGATAGACTCATATAATGGAATGTTACTTGATCATAAAAAAGGAATGAAGTCTCATACTGTTCAATGAGACAACACTGATGAACCTTGAAAATATGCTAATTGTTAGAAGTGGGACACAAAAGGACACACTGTATGCCATCTATATGAAATGTCCACAGTGGGCAAATCCAGAGACAAAAAAGTAGATTAATTGATTGCTAAGGATGTTGCTACACATCTCCCAACAACAAAGAATAACCCCATTCAAAAGGTGTCAGTAGTGTTGAGGCTGAAAAACCCTGTTCCAAGTTTAATCTATTAAATAGGAAAAATACCCAACCATGCAAATCTATTGCTATCATTTTGGGATGTTGTACTCCCAACTTATTAGAGCTCTAATTCTTCATTCATTTATACTATGTATCAAATCAGATAGTAAAGGGATGTTTAAGTATCAGTCTCAAGTTTAGAGTGTACTTTAAAATTAGTTACCAATTTTAAGACATTTTTAAGATCTTAAAATTAAGTTTTTCCTGAGAGGAGTTTGACAATAGTTAATATAAAGATTTCAGAAAATTTGAATTCCATCACAGCGTTCTTACAACTTTTTAAAGGATGTTCCTTTTGTGAATATTGCCTACCTAAATGTTGGCTTTCAGGCTGGGACCCGGGATTTAAAACTGGCTTGGAGGTACCACACATGGTCCTGTGTGCAGCCTGCAGTAGGAGGCTCTACAGTCATGTGTGTAACTGTGAGAGCAGTGAGCACTCTGGTGCCTGTGCAGTTTTCTAACCTTTTCCTTAGGACTCGAACCTGACCACTCACCAGTCTTTGGATTCTTCTTTGTAAGAGGAGACAAAAGGTGTTCACACAAGTTTACAAAGGAACATGGATGAAGGTGTTTGAAAACCATGAACCTGGGCAGAAATACTTTAATTTATAAAACAGATGCACTTCTGAAAAATATGAGAAGTAAACATTTTCAGATGTATAATCCTATGAAGCAGAAAGTGCTGTAGTGGGAAAAGGCATGGAATCAGAAGTCATGACCTAATTTCAAATCCTGACTGATGGATTAACATCCAAGTCACTTAATCTCTCTGAACCTGTTTCCTCATGAAAAACAAAAGGATAATTTAAATGTGCTCTAAGCATTTTACCACACTGTGAAAACTGAATAATAAAACTTGTGAAAGATGTTGTAATAAATAATCACTTACCTAATAAAAAATGCATTTCAATGGAAGTTTTATTTTTTAAAATGAACAAAGTTAAATTCATGCAAGAGGCGATTAAAGTAGAAACTGGCTCTCTGGGTTAAGATGTTACAATACTAAAGCAGCTCAATAGATCTTTATAGAAATAGTCCCTCCTATCCCTCTTCCCCTAACCCTTCTACCCAAATGATGCTTCCTGGTATCTATTCAAAAGTAAAATGCCCAAAGATCTCTGAAACACACTGAGGATGTTATCAACTTCTTAAACTTATGCTCTGTGTCATCTGGGCTGACAGCCAGGAACCAATGACAAGATGGCACCCTTTGCACAGCGTCCAGGCATAGGGAGCCTATTGACTTTTCATTTTTTAAAGACCTGTAAAATGTTAATTCTGTGGAGTAATACACATTTATTACCATTCTTCTCAAAATTAATTATAAATATATCATTATTATTTAGCCATCTTTACTTAAAATGAAGGGATAAATTAATTTTGAGAATAATGTCTCTTCTGGAGCAGAATGATAACTTAAATTTCTTAAGCTGTTCTTTTAAGCAAGGGAGTCTTGAGGCATGTGGCCAACATATGAAGGACACTGGCTACCAATCTGTATATTAGAACAGGCTACTCCTTCTAGGCTTTAGCAATGACTAGCATTTAGCTGAGATTATATTGGTTTGGCTTCCAGCCATTACTGGTTCCGCCCCTACTCAAACACCTACTTATCTGAGCAGCTTCATGACAGATGCAGAAGCCCCAAAATTCCCACTTAGAAGTTTTCACTCAGTCTCAAAAATTCAATGAAATAGCAATTAAATAAAAGAAAAAATATCCGTAAAGTTTAAAGGAAGTGAAAGTAGGTCTATATAAAAGCAAATTATAGGAACCTATACTGGTTCCTATAGCAAAAGCAAATGGTTGAAACTCAGATCCAGGAGTTAAGGAAATCTGATTCTGGAGATGTCTCATTTCAGAATGAAGCTGTTAAAATTTGTCCTTTAAATGTCCCTGGATTCTTTAGACCACTAACAGTCAGGTGCAAAGCATGGAGGGCTATTAATAAAAGTACAGAAATAAAGGAAACTAAATGTTTTCTGTGAATCCTACTGATAACTAAATGAGTCCTTAATTGGCCAAAGATCACTAAAGAGAAAAACTTTATATTGGATTCAGTAGTTCTCTTTAAGAATAATTTTTTTCATTATATGTACATCCTCTATTATATTAGTTGGCTACCTGAGGTTATCAGACAATTTAGTAATATCTTAAATACCAGAGTGGAAAGTTAAGCTTTCTTAAAAGAAAACTCAATTCAAATTCTGAAAATTACTTTTCTTTTAAATTCTCACATTTTTATTCCATTCTGAAATGTGCCCTTAGTTTTGATTTATAAATAATGCACGTTCTTACCACAGTTTAGGATTTAATTAGAAACCATTTTGATCTCTTCTTCCTTCATATCAGTCTTTTCTCTTGTTCCATAAGACTGTAAGCTCCTGGGCAGGAATATGGCTTTCCTTTTTAGCCCTAACAGAACGTGGGCATGCTCAGAAGGCTCAGTGCTTGTTGACACATTACTACCCACAGCAAAAACTGCAGCTGTGGTGCTGAGGAAGCAGAAAAGTATGAAGCAAAGGAACTGTGGGCTTGGCAAGAAGAGCCAGAGTGCACATCTCATCTCTGTCGCTTACTAGATGGATATGTATTTGGTCCACTTCTTTCACCTCACTTACCTTTTGGCTCTTTATCAATAAAGCAGTGGTGAAGTATACTTTTCCTTCAGCATTACCATTAGATGAGATCACAAAGGTGAATGTTCAGTAAATAGTCAGAGTTCTGTGTGGTAACTTACCATGATCTATGCCACTGTTGCTAAGATAAAATATTAATCACATTTTTTCCTTTTCCTAAATAATTGTTCTGCCTACTCTCAAACTACTGAACTGATGATCTTCTTTAACTTTTTTCCCACCTCTCTTCCTTGGCCCTCATTTAACACCAGTAAATTTCAAAACTTCTTGCAACAGTTCCCTATGCTTTATTTGGTGACCATATTGCTCAGATATGTCTTTAAATCTTGTTGCAGTTTTTAGCATATAAAAGTTGGGGAGGCTTAAACTGACCCACAGCAAGAGTCCCTTGCTTACTATCCTTCTGTTCAACAAGCACAATTACTGCTCTGCCTTCTAAACCACACACACATAATTTAACATACTGATTTTAGTCAATGAGGCAGAGTAGTTCCAGAATTTCAAAAAAGGGTTCCTTTTAGCCACTTTTGTAACCAATGTTTATTCCAAGGCCTAATCTCAATTTTTTTATTAAAACAAAACACACAAAAACTGCCTTGATTTCTAAATATTTTTTAATCTGCTTAAATAGTACCATGAAAAATCAAAATGTAAATATTTCACGCCCACCATACTGGCAGAAAAGTGAAAGACTAGCATTACTGCATGTTGGTGAGGATGTGGGACAAAAAGAATACTCGTAACACTGCTTGGAAGCAATCTGCTATTACCCAGAAGTGGTAGATGTATGCCTTATGTCCTAGTTATTCCACTTCTGGTATAAATCCCTAAGAGAACGCTCTTAGCAAGTATGAACCAAAAGACAATTTTATAGCAAGACTGTTCAAAACTGAAAATGCCCATTAACAGGATAACAGATAAATGTGTACGCTGTATCCATTCCAAACTATAACATATGTACCAATAAACTTCAGCTTACATGGATGAATCTTACAAAGTTAAAAAAAAAAAAAACACAGATGTAAAGGCTACATTCAACATTAGTCTGCTACATGAAGTTAAAAAAAAACCCTAAAAGTAAACAGAAAGATACCTCATTTTATTGAGTTTTGCTGTAGTATGCTTCGCAGATATTGTGTTTTTACAAATTAAAGGCAAGACCCTCCACCAGCAAAAAGATTACAATTCGCTGAAGGTTCAGACGATGGCTAGCACTTTTAGCAATGAATCATTTTTTAATTAAGATATGTACATTGCTTTCTTAGACATAATGCTATTGCACATATAACACGCTACAGTATAGCATAAACGTAACTTTTACATGTACCAGGAAACCAAAAAATTCAAGTGACTTGCTTTCTTGTGAAGGCCTGGAATTGAACCACACTATCTCTGAGATATACCTGTAATGTATTATATTTAGGGATACATAAATTGGTAGTAGAATTTTAAAACAAAGCAAAAGAATGCAAAGACACTAACTTCAGCCTTATCATTATTACCACAGGTCAGGAGGGAGGAGATGGCTGGGGAGGGGCATACAGTGAGCTCCAAAGGAAATGGTCAGGATCTCTTCTTTATGTTAGGCAGCAAGTGCTTGTTTCACTATTCTGTAAATCATATAATAGAGGTAAGCTATACATACTTTTTTCTATGTGTGTGAAATAGTTCATTAAAAAGTGGTTCCTATGGTAATAACAAAAAAATGTGTTTTCAAGATAGTTTGTAAATTCAGTTTCTCTTTCCTGTCTTATTTTGCCACTCTGTTAATATTACAATGCTACTGCCTTTATTGCCTTTTCAGGATGTTTATATTCAATATTTACATCATTTAACTTTTCCATATTCTAAGCCATTTAATAATCTGCCTCAGTGTAGAGAGTATTTTACAGAGGAGTAAATAAAACCAAAGGACTAAAAACTTATGGTGATTCAAAAAGGAAGACAGAATAAAGGAGCTGAATTTAGAGCCTGAGACTTGAATTTTGAGGTCATGTTTTATTGAGTATCTGGATTATGCTTCTTTATTCAAGCTCCTATGGGCCTTCACATTCTATCTATATTCAGAGGCCCCTTCTTGTAACTTGGGATGGTTACCATGCAGTGATGAAAACTACAAACTTCAGTAATGGGAAGTTGGAACGCAGGCAGATGCTAGATTCAATGCACTGCTGTGCCAGACTCCAGGCTGACATTAGGTCAGCAGCTACATTTGAACACAGAATCCTTCGCAAGCCCTTACTCTTTCAATGAAGAAAGTCTGGTCACCCCACCTATTCTTAAATTGAAGATTTTAGGAATTTTATGCAGAACAAATCACTGAAAGCTAGTTATACAGACAATACACAATTTTAAAAGAAAAATATAAGAAAGCTATTTAATGCTTCTCATGTAACCTGAAGCAATTATAAAACCTTTCTAAGACTTAAACCTTACTTGTGAGAGTAAGGGGGCGGAATATATGTATATACACAGAAAGATGTACATTGTAATAGCAAAAAAAAAAAAAAAAAAAGAAAGAAAGAAAAAGAAAAAGTTAATCCTCCAGGACT
The DNA here is from genome assembly GCA_004027475.1 of Anoura caudifer. NCBI lineage: Eukaryota > Metazoa > Chordata > Mammalia > Chiroptera > Phyllostomidae > Anoura > Anoura caudifer. Next base: position 272,470 of record PVKU01000692.1, read on the forward strand.
TAGCAACAACTCTCATTACAAAGATGGTTGGCTAATCAAGATGACACCGAGTAACTGTTCAGAACCAGATGGACTAATGAATGAAGAAGCATGTGAGAAATACATTAAATCTATTGAGGAGTAAAAATGGAACCCTTGAAGTAAAGTAGTATAAAATAACTCTTAAAAAAAGTTCATCTACATTCCCTTCAATGGAGGCCTGGTCAAACACACATCATGTAGTCGCTGGATGAAGTATTGGAAGGACATCTGTGACATGGTTTAAGAGACAATTTGTACACATGCACAGATTTACAAATTAGAATGTTACTCAAAATTTTGTTAATTTTAAAGAATTAAAGTTATGTACTTTTATTTACAAGTACAGGTGACCCTTAAACACAGCTTTCAACTCATGAGTCCACTTATATGTAGATTTTTTCAATAAATACACACAGTACTGTAAATGTACTCGCTTCCTTGTGACTTTCTTCATAACATGTTTTTCTCTCTGCTTACTTTTTCTTGTAAGAATAGAGTATATAATACACACAACATACAAAATATGTTATTCAACTACATCATTGGGAAGACTTCTCTAGTCAATGGTAGGTTATTTGTAGTTAAGTTTCGGGTGAGTCAAAAGTTACAATCAGATTTTCGACTGCACTGAACTTCGATGCCCCATCTCCCATACTGTTCAAGGGTCAACAGTAAATTGTCAATTTCCAGAAAGTATAAAAGATATCAGAAGTAATCAAACAAATGATATAAGCTTGCATTATTTGTTAAAGTGATTAGTGAAAGAGGAGTGCAAGAGTTAAAGTGTAAAGTACTTTTTTGAAACCAAAGAAAAAATCCTTATTTCAAAACAGTTGTGTTAATTTCTTAATAGTCTTTGGATAAATATTTGAGAGAATGCAAAACACAGGGCTGGGTTTGGTATTTTGCAACTTTTTGCTATTTCTCTCCCCTTTTAAAATAGGCACAATGCTCTACCACATTTTCATAAACCCTCAATGTTAGCTAGCTTTTAAGGGAGACTCCCTGAAATTAGGTCTGTGCCAACTAGAATTTTTCTAAGGCAAACTAGGAAAAACTACTGCCTGTTAGAAAGTTGAAAGGTCAGGAGAAAAAAATGCCAGAGTGAACTTGGAGGATTACAGAAAGCCAAAAAAGTTATATCCGACACACAAAGGCAGTGGGAAAAATAAATTGAAAAAATAAAAAATCGAAGGGGGTTAGCACACACCCCCCCTCGTCCCACAAACACAATAAGGGCTACATGGTTAAGAAAGGGAAAGAACCTCAGGTAAGATTCCAGATAAGGACAGGGAGGCCCCCGCAGAGCTAGGACTTAATTAAGGGAGCCCCTTCTTTCTCTCTTCTGCATGGAATTCCATTGTGTAAATGTACCTACTCTTTGCGACAACATGGATGAAACTGGAGAACATTATGCTAAGTGAAATAAGCCAGGCGGTGAGGGACAAATACCATATGATCTCACCTTTAACTAGAACATAATCAACAAGAGAAAGAAGCAAACAAAATATTACCAGAGACATCGAAATTAAGAACAATCTAATAATAGCTGGGGGGGAGGGGACAGTGGGGGGAAGGGTTTTCAGCAACTAATATAAAGGACACCTGGACAAAACCAAGGGGGAGGGTGGAAGGGAGGTGGGATTGGCTGGGGTTGGGGGGAGTGGTGGTGGGGGAAATGGAGACAACTATAATTGAACAACAATAAAGTAATTTAAAAAATAAAAATGTTTTAGTATAAAAAAGATTTGGGTTTCACATTAGAAAATGGGGGAGGCAATTAGTTTTTTTAAAAAAAGTGAGCCCCTTTACTTCCTGCACAGGATTCTTTCCAGCACTTCTCCACCCAGAGCTAACTCTATACCAGCCCACGTTCCCCCTAGGCTTGTGACCTCTCAGGAGAAAGGCCAGACACAGTGGGTACACAGAGCCAGACGTACCTGCCCATCTGCTTCTGGTTTACTGTCATGTTACCTGGGGACACAGACTATTTGGCTATGGTGGGCTCCTCCTCATGTTAGCAGGGTCCAAGTCCCATGGTCATCTCCTTAGCAACCAAGTTTATTGGCATCCTTGCTGACTTCATGGAGCAGTGGTTCCAAACCATGGATGATCTTCTAGGGAGTTTTTGAAAATATTCAGATTCTTGGGCTCTATCCCTAGGATGCTTAAATGGGGGTGATGGTAAAGGGAGGCGATGTGTACAAATCTATATTTTTCTTAAAGTATCCCAGGAAGAACTTGCTATCACTGGTTCTTTTTTTTCCCTAGGTAAAAGTGAGAATATATTTATAGTGAGGCAAAGGAAGAGCCCCTGGAGATAGGCTCAGGGACTAAGACTGGGATGAGCTGCTGCCCATTGCTCCCTTGGATGCAAGTCTCATTGGAACCCTTAAAGCTTAGGATAGAAGCAAAGCACATGTCTGAGGAAAGGGGGGTTCGGGTATGCTCGAAGAACAGCTCAGCACCACCAGTTCTGAACACCAGCCTTGACTGATCCGCTACCTGTGACTTAGGCATCAGGATTTAGAAAAGTGCAGTGGGGGAGTGGAGATGAGGAATGATAGCTGGAGGGAGGAAAACAAGGGTGATGCTGCTCCAAGACAGACAGGCAGTACATACTCACTGGCTTCCTGCATACCTGAGGGAGATGCTATGACTGAGGTACACTGGAAAGGCTCTTCTGTCTCAAATTAGCTTACTTTTTACTAAAGACAGTAAGATGCCTGAAATTCCACCATTATGATTTCATTCCTCCCTTAAAGTTGTATCACTTGTTAAAATACAAATACTCCTCAGTATTCAAATGTTATCTTTCACTGATGCAGCTTGTTTTTTATAGACCACTAAAACAAAGCAAGTTTGTGAAGGGTACTGTGCCCCTCCTCCCAGACGGGAAGGAGAAGGGCGCCTCCCAAAACAGTCATGACTCAATGTGGTGGATTCTGAAACTTGCCTCAAAAGCCAGCCTTAGGGCAGAATCTGTGTTGTTGTTGTGAGCCTAGGACAGACCTGACCCACAGGAACTGTGAATGTGCAGTGCGTGGAAGAATCACCTGATGATGCACTGACCTGTCCTTCCTCCCACACTTGCTTTATCACACTGTGACCTTTTGGAATACTATTCAGCACCTGCTACAGTTAACTGCCTCTTAGTTATTTCATGTATCTGCATCATGTCTTCCCAGCCAGATACAAGAACCTTTGCAATCGGAAAGAACGTATGATTTCTCTTTCTTCCCCTTGAACAGGTGGGAGGTCCTCAGTAATATGTTTATGGATCCACTTGATCAACAGGTGGGGAGAAACACGCTTCTACTGCCATCTCTTTATGACCCTCCACTTCTGAGCACTGGACTTACTTGCCTGTCAAAATTTTCTTCTTTCCAATCTAAGATTCTTTCCTCAGCACAGTCTATTTTTACTGATTCTGCAAACTTGTATTGGCATAAAATTAACAGTGAATATTTTGGGAAAATATCCCTGGGTCCCAAAAATGTTTGGGGAAGTGGAAGTTCCCCTTGCTTTATGGTTGAAAATGGTCTTGTAAAGAATGAAACTGAGAAATGTTGATTTTAAAAAAGCAAAGATTGAAAACTATAAAGACCAGTTTAGTTTAAAAAAAAAAAACAAAACAAAATGAAGGGCTTCTAAGTCAAACACTTTACCAAAATATTTATTGTTAATCAAAAAAACTATACCCAAAACTTTCTTTTCTCAGAATGTGTAATCACTAAATATGACAGGCAGCTCAGGAGCAGACAGACAAACTGGCTTGCTTGGTTTCCCATGACCAGCTAATGCCACAGGCACCTCAACCTCAGCTGTCACTTCTTTGAGAAGAACACTTAGTGGCACCTCTCCCATGACAAGCAGTAAAAACTCCAGTTAATGTTTCTGCTGGAGTGGATCCTGAAATATCTGCTCTTTGTGTGATTTATGTTAACCCAATTTTACCAAGTGTTATGTGTGCGCGACCTTTTCTATTTTTTCCTACTGGTAGAACAGAGAGATTTAAGTGTTGAGTTTCTACCCAACATAACAACTGTTTTCAAGAAATGCATGTTATTTTATTTCTAGGTACCCCTTTTTAACTTTTTAAAAGCAGTCAACATATAACTGTTCATGTGGAATCATACTGGTTTTTTAACCCGATCTCATATATTTCCCTGATTTCTAGGTGTGACAACTCCCAAATCTAGGCTTAAGGTACCCATTGTGTCTCAGAGAAGCCACATTTAAAAAAAAAAAATCTAGATTTGGATTGTGTCTAATGTTACAATTCTTGCCCCATGAATCACAGTGAATCCTACCCAAGGAGACCTATGGATTTTTATCTCTATTTTGATCTAAGCCATTATTTTCTTATAGGAAAATACTCCAGTGAGTAGTACCTTCATCCTGAGGCCACAATTAGTCAAATATTTCCCTTCCCTAATACACCTTCCCTTCTTTCCTTTTTATTCCAAGGTAATGATTTGGTCTTGAAGCTTTACTGAAGTGTGGGAGACAGGTATAAAAGCAATTTTTAATTTTATATTAATAAAAGGAATTATAGAAGGTACCTAGCCCTTTCTTTACAATAAATTACACAAGAAGTTCATTATCACAAAACCATTATTATATGAAATGTTAACAGGACTTATTTAAGAAAAAAGATCAAAACTGTGAACAAGAAAATGGCAATAAATACATATCTACCAACAACTGAATCTAAAAACCAAACTAAGCAAACAAGAACAGAGACAGAATCACAGATATAAAGAATGTTTTGATGGTTGCCAGATTTGGGGTGGGGTGGGGTGTGGGGTAATGGGTGAACAGGTGAGGGGATTAGGAAGTACAAACAGGTAGTCACGGAATAGCCATGGGGATGTGCAGTACAGTATAGAAAACGGAGTAGCCAAAGAATTTATACGCATGACCATGGACATGAACGAGGAGGGAGGACTGCCTGAGGGAGTGTGTGTGTGGGGGGGTGCTGGGTGGAGGGGGGACAAAGGGGGAAAAATCAGGACAACTGTAATAGCATAATCAATAAAATATAATTAAAAAATAAATTATGCATGAGAAATCTGAACTAACCATATGAATGCTTATTAGGAAAGTGAAGTAATTGGTACAGGATTGCAGAAAAAAGTGACAGAGCTAGAATCTGAACCTCAGTTCATCTCTAAATTTCAAGCTTTTTATCCTTTTGATTTCAATGACTCTTCCTTTCCAGCTTGGGCAAGTTTCATAGGCAATTAGAATATCACGAACGGAATGATCAGGATTCCAAATGCACCAAATTCCTATAACTACTGTGTGTGACAGGCTGCCCCCCCCCCCCAAAAAAAAAAGCTCCTCACTATGTCACTATGGTCATGCCCTATGCAGCATAACTGTGCAGCTCCTCCTCCTCCCAAATCTAGACTGGCCTTGTAGCTTGCTTTGACCAACTGAATGTGGTAGAAAAAGTTGTCCGAAGCATAGGCCTTAAGAAGCTTTGCAAGCTTCTGGTGATTCTTTTGAAGCCCTGCTGCTACTCTGAACAAGCCCTGGAGATCCTACTGGATAATGATATGTGACTGTCAGCTGTCAGTTACTGCCACAGTCAACCAGCCAGCTACCACAGACACATTGAGTGAGCCCAGCTGCAATCAGTTGAGCCTGTCCGGACCAGGAGAATTGCACAGCTGACCTGTTGACTCATGAGGAATAAGAAATGACTATTATTTTAAAGCTACTACATCTTGGGGTGGTTTGTTCTAGAGCAAATACTACCTGGCCCAAGTACCAAACAAATCCACTTCGAGCAAGCAGAGAAAGTGAAACAAAAAGCTACTTCTGAAAGATGGGCCCCGCCCTGACTGATGTGGCTTAGTGGGTTGGGTGTCTTCCCGCAAAGGGAAAGGTCCTAGGTTCGATTCCCGGTCAGGGCACATGTCTGGGTTGTGGGTTTGGTCCCTGGTTGGGGTATGAGAAGCAACCAATCACTATTTCTCTCTCACATTGATGTTTCTCTTCCTCTCTTCCTCCCTCCTTTTCCCTCTCTCTAAAATAAATAAATAAAAGCTTAAAAAAAAAAAAAAACAACAAAAAAGATGGGCCCCAACATGGAAAAGACTGTTGACATTAAAATAAGAAACATGTTCAATGAATCTTTAGTTATTTGACTTAAATTTGCACAAAAAGACTGAAACATGTGACTTGATCAAGAATGTGCAAGGTGCTTCAGAGTATGTAAGCTTAGACATGAACATAAACAATTATGCATTTGAAAATATACAGCAAGCCCAAGCTGGTGTGGCTCAGTGGATTGAGCACAGGCCTTCAAACAAAAAGGACCCTGGTTCAATTCCCAGTCAGGGCACATGCCATAGGTTATGGGTTGAGAGGCAAACCATCGATGTTTCTGTACCTCTCTCTCCTACTCTAAAAAAAAAAAAAAAAAATAAATAAATAAATAAATAAATACTTAAAAAAATACACAACCAGAAAGTAAAGTCCTTTCAATTGTGGCATTTAATTCATACTGAATCATAAAAAGCTATTTTTGAAACTCCTTCTTTGAAGAGACAGAATCTTTGCACTATACTATGACTTTTAGAGAATTAATACTCTCTTTAAGAAAAAGCCAAAGATATATAAACAGGTCAGATAACAGAAGCAATGACATTATTTATGAATCCTCAAGACTCTGAAGACATGAGAAGACTGCTCTCCTTCAGATTTATTCTAATTTACCTTAACCAAGTTCCTACGAGTTTCAGGTAGTGGAAGAGTATCTCTAAGCAGAGGAACTTGGTAGGGGGAGAGTGGGAGGGCCAGATGGGAAGTGCTCAGCACTCATTCTGACAAAATAGCCATCACATATGCATTTTTCAGTTCCTCTTCAAACTTACAGCCAAAAAGATCAGATAATGGTACTAGAGGTTAAAGTCTCCATTACATAACGATAATGACAGGCCTGCCTCCAAGAGCTTGCTGGTTTGGTTCCCAACCACAACAGTAAAGCAAGTTTTAAAGCTGGTGCAGGGCCTTTCCTTCAATTTGTTAAAAACACAACATCTTTGAAGCACAATAAAGTAAAGAACAACAAAATGAAGTGTGCCTTTATTTAGTGAAAAGTTAAGATCATAATGAAGCCAGTTTAAGAACTATCAATTAGTGAAGAAATCTTATGCATAGGTTGTTGCACAATGAACAGAGTTCTCAAGAAGGAACCTTTGGCCTGAAGCTGTCTACCTCAGCCATCTCACTAAAAGCCATAGCTAATATTTCATGAGTGCTTTATATCTGCCAGACATGTGCTATGAGGTTTACATGCATTATTTCATTGTGTCCACTATAAAGGTGAGGGAACTCAGGGTGTATAGGATTATGAACTTGCTCAAGATTACACAACTGTTAAACCCAGAGAATCTGACCGCAGAGTCCTAATTGTTACCCATAGCCCTACACTAACTGTACTAGGTCTTGGTTTCCTCATATGAAAAGTGAGGGCCAATATCAAGACTTGATCCAGTTGGAATTCTGTGGTTCAATGACAGTAGCAAACACCTTAATGGTCTGTGTTTTGGTTAGTGATTGGGATTGGCACTGTCCCCTGAAAAGAAACACCCTTGGAGTATATACTAACACTAACGACTCCATCTACTCCTTTGCTTCTATGCACAGATAGGCACAGGGATGAAGCTACTTTGGAAAACAACTGTGCTACCCATAAGCACATACTCTGGTCAGCTCCTGCCTCCCAGCAAAGAGCTGGCAGCCCGGGGTTTTCTCTTCAGTGCCTGCCAGAGTGAACACTAATTAAATGTCAAATGAATGGATAACTATCCCACAGCCTCTACTGCAAGGAGCCTGAAACTGGATACCATTAAAATTTGCTACAAATCTTTTAAATGCAACATCCATAGACCATAAGCTCCACAAGGACAGAGACAACATGGGACTTCCTCACTACTATATTTCTTGCAACTTAAACTGCATGCATATAGTAATATTGCTAGCACATTACCTCTAGAGGGATAAAATATATTATTACAAGGCTATGCCATTTGTTTCTTCTTCCATGGTTTTTTGTTCAAATAGCCAACCTAAACTGAGTTACCTTAAGTGCTTGGTACTGTAAAGAAAATATTCCTTGTCCTTAAGAAGTATGAATTTAGTTGATGAGATAAATCAGAAATATATAAAGAAAGCAGAAATAATTCAACAAATATTTATTGGGCATGTACTATGTGCTGATCACTGAGTTGGAGATAAAGAAGTGTGAGGTCAGCAGGTACCACAGGACACCTCCAGAAGAAGGAGAGGGTGAGATGAGCTAGGCTAAATAAGGGAACACGCTCAAAGTAAGTGGGCACTGAATGGGTCTGGATGGCCACACCATTCTGAACACAGAGGAACAGGAATGCCAGACTGCAGACATCCCCAGCTACACCACACACTGGCACACTGTGATCCATTTTGGCATTTGTGGCATGGAATTGTTAGTGATGATTCATGTATTTTCATTGGAGAGAAGAGCATAAACGCAGGAAGGCTAGACTGTGATTTGCTCTAATCCTTGTGAAAAGTAATCTAGAAATAGCTGTTAAAAAATTTAAATACACATACCCTTGACTCAGCAATTCCACTCGGGGGAGCTATGCTTAGAAACACAAATTGCTATATGAAAGGATACCCAGAAAAGGGTGTTTTATTGGAGGCTTGTTTGTAGTAGCAAAACTCATGAAACCACCTGAATGGAATACTGTACAACTATTAGAGTGAATGGGATCCACATCTGTTGATGTCAAAGGATGTTCAGGGTATACTGTTAGGTAGGAAAAGCAAGCTGCAGAGAAAGTGGCATAAGATGCTCCTCTTCTTATTTAAAAGTAAACAACCCAGGATGCCTTATATGGGGGAGAGACAGGCATGAAGAGAAGGAAGAAAAAGGAAAGGAGAAGTGATATGAATATGTTTACAAACTTTTACTGGTACCTGTAATTTTATGGAAGGGAATGAACACTCATTGTTTTTGTAAATTTTGAAAAAGCATTTGTGGAAAATAATATTGTGAAAACAATTACAAAACAAGTCAATTTATACTGTCCCTATAATCTTGCTTATACTAAGGTACGCTTTCTTGCAATAAAAAATAGACCAGGATGGAGCTGCATGAAATTGTGCATAACCCAAATCTTTCAAGGTGCTGGGGTATTCATGTGGCTCTTTGTATGTGCCATTTGGCATATGGGTGGTGGTGGGAAGAAGATGGAGAACCACTATGCTGTGAACAACAAACCAAAGATGTTTTTTGATTAGGGAAATAACATGAAAGCAGTGTTGTTGGAAGACTAATCCTACCACTGAGTGCAGAATGGATTGAGAAAGGAGAAGGAAAAAGTAAGAACACATTCGAGAGACTGCAGAAGTACTAAGAGTCTGAGGCAGGGTATGGCCAGTTTTTTTCTGTTGTGTTAGCTTCTTGGGGAACACAACTTAATGCCCTCCCGGCTTCCAGCCTTTATCACTTACTCCTAATCTGGTCTCGGGGGTCTTTGTGGTCTCAGAAGTGTTCCTTATTATCTACTTTAATATTTTAATCTAAATGTCAAAGACTGGTTACACCCTCAAACTTCGAGTTTTTTCTTTTAAAATATTACAAACTAATCACTAGTTATGTTGTTTTATTTAGGGTTTCGCTGATTTCTCTGGTGTTGACTTTTGAGAATGTTTACATATTTTGAGGAATGGCTTCAACAACGATCTCTCATAATTATGATGTTCTGCTCTCTCTCTTCTACTCTAGTTGACTTGACAGCACAAACTACTCTCTCCCCACCCCAATTTAATACTGTTGTCTTCTAATTCTCCAGTTATTCATTCAGTATCTTCTGTGGCTGTTCTCTTTGGATGCCTTCCAGAGCCTTGTCCTTGGTCCTCCCCTTTCTTTGTCCTGAACACTAAAGCAGTTCATTCTTAAATGACCTACTCTGCTTTTCTTGTTTTAGCTAATGCTGACTTACCTGGCATTTTCTTTTTCTGTACTGTCTTTACCATATTAATTTGATCTCTCCCACAACTCTTTCTCACCCAACGATATGTTTACTGATTTTAGAGACAGACAAGGGGGGAAAGAGAGAAGGAGAGAGGGAAGGTGGATGGGGGGAAGGAGGAAGCGGGGGAGAGGGGGGGAGAGAGAGGGGGAGAGAGAGAGGGAGGGAGGGAGGGAAACGAACACGAACCAGATCCACAACCTAGTATGTGCCCTGAGTTTGAACCCACAACCTTTTGGTGAACAGGATGATACTCCAACCAACTGAACCTGGCCAGGGCTCTCCCACAACTCTTAGTAGAAGAGCTAACATATTTTACTAACCTTCTGAATTGCTATTATATACTATAGATAGAACAAGTCAAAAAACTATAGACAGAATAAGTCAAATCCAAAATATAAGTAAACTGAAGAAAAAAATTAGAAATTCAGGCTAAAATAAGATACCTTTCCTTTCTTGGAGTATCCAGAGATTACATACTTACCTGAAAAATAGGTAAATTGATTTCTTGCCCAACTTTCAAGTTAAGTCTACATAAATGTGTACACTAGACTGCTGCTAGAATAATTGCAATTTGTAAACAAGTGAAAAACATAAAGATGAAAACTTCTGCTACAAAAGGTTACTATCCTGAGCGAGATAAGTGAAAGAAAACAAAGCCAAACCTCAAACTCTTCTCCAAGCCTTGGTTACCCTGATTTGCTCAATGGTGAATGTACCAGAGTTGTTCTAAGAATCTGTGAAAAGTAATCCATTCCAGCCTTAGAGCAAATTTAAAAACTAACAATTAAAAATACATTTTCTTTATACATATTTTTCTCTCTGCATGCACAAGTGCTTGTCCACCTTGAAACTGATCTCCTATCTGGAGAAGACACCCTGGGCTGTCATCCTTCTTAGTGAAATTCACTACCTGCTGATATTTCTTTTCTCTGGAAAAACAGAAGTGCAATCCTTCCCTATACAGCTTCTTGATTTATATGTAGAGTTTGTTTATTCATACATATTTAACACGTACTTATTCAGGTCTTACTAGGTGCTATACACTCTTCTACTTGCTGGGATATAGGAGTAAGCAAGACAGACTATAATACTGATCTCCTGACACATTCTAGCAAGGGAGCAGACAAGACAATCAGATCTCTAATGTTGAGGGGAGGGATTACTGTGTGGAAGATGCCACTCTTTCAGATGGAGTGGTCAGAAGGTCTCTTCCATGCAGCTGGCATTTAGGGGGAGACCTTAAAGTAAACTGAGAGAATGAGCCATGTGCTACTGGGAGGAAGAACATTACAAGCAATAGTTCTTCAGTTTTGGGCTCATGCATTGTAGGACCTGGAAAGAGAACGATGCTTCTTCTAGAGAATAAGGAGATATTCTTAAGTGACTAGAAGAAAAGAATGTCTTACACCAAGGGTGCATAACCTAAGGTTATCCATTAAGGGTGAAAATTGTGCTTTCTCCTTGTCTTGTACCACAGATGTATAGGATGACAGTATGTACATGTTAGTTTTCTCCATGGGTGACTGAATTCTCCCACTGGTTCACTCCTAATCTGACCAGCTCATACTTTCCATCTTTTCCTTCTGCCTCAGACTCCTCGTTACCCCTTTTTTATTCCTATATAGTTGAATCAACTCCTGTTTTCTAGTCATCCCCACACTTTCCTCTATGAAGCTTTAATTATGCCTTTCTGAGGATAAGTTTAATATCCTTCAAGTGCACATTTCAAAAAGCAAATTGGGCAGGAGGTGGAACAGGTACAAAGGTCACTAGAACAGCGATTTTCAATGTTTTTCCTCTCATGGCACACATAAAGTAATTACTAGAATTCTGTGGCATACCAAAAATATATTTTTTGCCAACCTGACAAAAATATAGGCATGATTTTGATTGGACAGCTACTGTTGTATTGTTGGCTGTTATCATTTTTTCATTTGACAATCTAAGGGAAAAGTGGTCAGTGCCCCTGACTAAACAGTCAGGTATTGAATGTTTTAAAGATTCTGGTGGCACACCACAGTGCTGCAGCACACAGGTTGAAACTCGCTGCACTGGAAGATCACTGAAGAGCTCTGTAATGTTGGGGAGTTGGGGTTTTTATCTTCTTTACTTCTATGTCCAATGCGTAGCCCCACAAATGTTTGCTGCTGCTAGTGCAGCTGGAAGGACCTTTGAGATCATGGGGTTACCCTCCCACTCCACCCAAGTCAAGAATTCCTTTCTAAGAACGTGCATTTGTATATCTTGTACCTGTTAACAACACAATGTAGTGCTGCTGCATTATACTTCTCAGTGATCATACAGATTCACAAACATAAAAAATCTGATTTAACCAGACACTGGAACTAGAATTTAGAACTTTCATTTTCTTTTTCCATAGGTCTCTTAGTTTTAACTTTTCCCTATGCCTTCACTTATTTACTGTTTTCTCTTGTAAATATAAATATGTCTGTGGTACCCTGAAAACACTGTGCAGTCCTGTTAAATGACATCATCAGTTAAAGGGCCACTCATCTCTAATATACTGAATTAGAGATTATTTCACCTATTTTTCTTGCCTTCCCTATAAAAATATCTCTTCTTCTTCGATTGTATTTAACAGCTGGTACCATGGACTGTACCAACACTAGCCCATTGTACATTGTTTACTTATGAGAAGCATTTTCTACCTAAATGAAAACTCTTCCAGCCTCCATGCCAACAGAACTAGGAGGTGTAAGACTAATAAAAGAGTAAAAATATAAAACCAAAATTAGCAATAAAGCAGATCTACCATACTACAATGGCTCTTTACCCCCTTTTCTTAGCCAGTGAAAACTTCTATAAGTCATTTTTTGGGGAGAAAGAATATTTGAGGGGGAAAAGGTTGTTTTCAGTACAAACATAGAAAACAAAGTTCTTAACGTGCAAAGAGTTTTGGCACTAACAGCATGGTTACAAAAGGTATATCCTATTTTTAGTGCCATGGCATGTGTCTTTATGATTTCAAAGGCTGGGATCCATTCCAATCTTAGCATTATATGAATAATAAAAATGACCAAATTTCTTTAAAAAAAGTAATTATTAGCCAAAATTCACTTAGTTTTTTAAGTACTTTCACAAAGAGCAGAAATTTTGTGTTCAGGTAATAAGGAATAAAAGTAGAAACTGTCAATTTCATATGACTCGAACTATTTTATGGGTTTAAGTAATCTTAGTGGACTTCAGTTGCTCTTGTCATAATGATTGTCAATGCTAATTTCCTGATACATGGAGAACAGGAGTGGAAAATTAAACTGTCTGGGAGATTGTTATAGGAATTTACATTTACTTTATATCTGCTATCATCACAGGCCAAGGCAAAGGCAGGCCTGCCTTATTTGAATATAAACAATCATGAAAAAAAATCAGGTGTAGAGGTGAATAATCTCTATTTTTTCTCTACTATGTCAGGAAAGGGAATATATAAGTTGTTAACATAAAGCTCCTTGATAGCTTACAGAAAAGAAGTCAGAACTTAACCACTTCAGCACCACTCATTTCAGATTAGTTACCTTGGGGAGGCTAGGTGCTTATTTCAGGGATACTCAACACAGTTTTAAACATCTTCCATAAAAATACCTACATGTTTTTGTTTTTTTTTTTGTTTTTGTTTTAAATAACCTCAATGAAAACAAATGTTATAATTTGGGAGAGGACTAAATTTCTATATTTCTGGAAGTACTCAAATCATTTGGAATCACATATATAAGGTAAATGATCAAGCTAAGGAATACAGTCAATACATTTTTGATTAAGCAAGAACATTTAGGTGGTTACTACAGTGTAATGAATTGAGTCTGGTATTCTTTTATGGCTTCAAGGTGGTTCCAAAGGCAATTTCAAAAGAGGAATAATACACATCACTTCCCAAGGTGGAGGCTTAGAAATACTATTTTCATTTTGGGTTTTCTGTTTAAAAGAAATTAATCTATTTGATAGTCACACCTTGTCCCTAATAAACTCAGCTGGACTCCAGTTAACAAATTTCACAGAGTTGTAATTAAATTTTTTAAACTTTCCCTTTAAGAAAGCTTCCTACAAACATAATTAAGTTATAGTTTACATTGGTATGTTTACCAATGTAAGTGCCATTTAACTTGTTTCTGTACTTGGCTCTTTGTCATTAAAAAAAAAAAAAAGATTTATGACTTTGGTTTCATCCACCAAATTTGTCTTATTCAAGTTTTGGTCAACCACTTGACCAGTAAAGAAAAAGTTAGTAAATGTAGTTTATAAGTAAGTTTCATAATTCTCCCAAATTTATGCATTTAGGATAAATTTTGGTATTTGGTATAGTCAGAAGCTCTTTTTCACACAGCTTTGCTAAATATAATAAACATAAAAAAATTTTAAAGCTGATAACTACCTTCTCATTTTCAGGCAAATTCAAGTTTCTTAATGAAAAAAGACCTTGCATATTGGTTGTTTTAAAGAATACCAGACAATAAAACAGAAAGGGGATATTCTAGCACTTATTACTAAAAAAGATAACAATGTGGGTACAAAAACATGCAGGAGAGCAGACTTTTGACCCATTCCTCCTTTACATATTTAAAGATTCACTGATGACAAATAATTTTAAAGATCCAGGAGGAATTTCTAACATATTAAATTATTTCCCTACAGATCAGTATTGACTTTTTTTTCCTCTTTAAATGTCTCAAGTGTTCCCACCTGTAAGATTAAGGTAACTAACAGCTGCCGCTGTGCTTCGTAGATATTGACAGACTCAGTAACTTAATGTAGAAACTAGAATTAAAAACCTTCATAGGGTTAAGAGATTTAAATGAGATGAATGAATACCAAGCCCTCAGCATAATGCTGCCACATAATTAGTATTCTACATTAGCAGAATAAAAGGGTTAAAAATATATAAGAATGTGGAAATTGTATATTTTTAAAAACCTAACAAGTTGATTTCATATTAACTTTCATAAACACCTGGCTAATCTGTATTATGTTTCAAGTCTCTAGAACTACAGACCAGATGTTAAAAGCAGCCTGCTGGGGAGCTGAGATACTGAGAATTAGGGTATTCAACCCAGCAACACCACTAATTTGGTGATCTTTCTCTAGACACTCTCTATGGGTCTCATTTCCTCATGTGAAAAATAGTGTGGGGAGTGCATGTCCTCTCAAGTCTCCTTCAGAGCTCATCTGTAATCATTGTACCTCTAACACATGAATCAAGCTCTGAGAACCCAAGGGCCCCTCACCTCTCTGGCACTGCCAACAACAGTGTTTATGTATGTCTATGTACCACCAACTACATTATTTTAAATTCTTATCTCATAAAAATACCAAATTTGGGTTCATTTTTTCCTCTTGTACTTTATAATACACCAAAAAAATATCAAAGAACCAACTTTATATACCATTCCCTACCACAATTGCCTCCTTCACTAAAGTGATAGGTTAAGAGGATTTTAAGAGTTTACACAGAAACACAGACATTTTGAAAATAATTACTATATAATTGCAAAGACAGTATTTTCACTCTAAACACCTAATACCTCAAGGTCATAGACTGGCTCAACTCAGCCTTAGAACTCAAGTCTTCTGATTTTTGGTGTAGTTCTTCTCTACTATATACCTACTATTGAATAACTAAATCAAATCATTTAGAAAGGACTTGAGGGATTTTTTTTTTTTAAAAGCACCAAATTTGCAATTCAAATCATCCTGAAATTAAAGCCTTTATCCCCAGTAATTACAAAATAAAACAACAAAACATTAAAATAACAACAAAGTAAAACAGTGTTCATAATAAACTGGTAGAGATTTAATGTTCAACATATGACTGTCATAAGGTCATAAGTCATCGCAATGTCCCAACCAGCATGAATAATAAATAATGAACTAAATTATTTGTCATTTCTCAATAGCTTTTAAAAACTGGCTATCAAATATACTTTCATAACAGTTAAATATTATGGAAAATTATGAAATCAACTAGAAGAAAGGCTAACTTTATTAAAAAAAGAAATAAAAGTTAACATTTATTATAACAAACTGTATGTTCTAAACACTACATGCTTAGGTTAAACTCACAAATTGTTAGTCACAAAAACAAAAATTCAATGTGAGATGCTATCATAAACATTTACAACAAATCATATCACTAAACCTTTCTCTACCCATACACACTTACACATATATATTTGGTGCCCTATAGGGTGAACGGAAAAAAAATTCTAAAATAAGGTATGTTTATTAAATTTCCTGCACTGCAGACACTATTAATCTTGATGAAACTCATTCAAAAGAAAAAATATTTGAATGCACTCAAAATTAATATTTGAGTTACTCCTTAAAAATGTTTAAGCATGCAGCTCTACCAAAGATAAGCCATTAATATTTAAACTGGCCAAGAGATATTCAAAATAATTGCTTTTAAGGACTATATTGCAATATAAATAGTTTAAAGACTATCTGGCAATTGCAGAACCTTATAATTCATTCAATATATGTACCATTAAATAAGAATTTAATTTCCTCAATATTCCAGCAGAAAAATACACAACCCATGGAAATAAATTACTAAAGGAAAGGGTTGCATTCCACAGTCAGATGACAATGAATATAAAAATGTGCTACAAAATATGAACTGGTTATAACACAAGATACCATCATTATTTCAACTACATTCCAGTAATTAGATTCTCATTGATTAAAAAGCACCCTAAATAAAAATTCAACAAATTGAACTTGATCTTAGCTGAAGTAATCTAAAAAGAATTAAAATGTTCATTCCATTTCTTTTTTTTTTTTTTGGTAACCAAGCCTAGCAAAAGCCAATGACATAACCCTATAAACAGGCTTTATTGCCACAATTAGCTTTAGATTTCTATCTCAAATGAAAGAAGCTAAATTGTGATCCCAGTTGATATACTCCATTATACACAGCCCCACATTTCTCTCTTTTTTGGTCCTCCAATTCATGACAGTTGACCAAATTATTGGTTTCTGGAATTGTTCTTGATATTTCTAAACTGGTCTTCCACCATTCCACACCTCACTGCTCCTCCCTCTCCCATCCGCCTTCCCCACAACACCCATTGATTCACAAACTCCATGGGAAATCCTGTATTTACTGGACATTTGTGAAGGTAGTGAGGAAAAAAGAGGGCAACCTGTTGAAATTACTTGTTTGGGAGTGAAATCACAGTCCACAATCAATTTTTAATTGTGATAAAATGGCCCATTTTCTAAAATATACCTTACTGTGTAAAATGAATACAAAATTCACCGTTAAAAGTCACATAGAAATGATCATACACAATTCAAAGGAAAAGGAACACTTAATGGATCTTGTCTTTTTTAAAAAAAGGTAAGTCCTCCCATAGGAGTATTTTTATTTACCTCAGAAATACAAAACCCAAGTAGAAAAAGCTGGAAGAAAATGAGAGCACTTGGCTCTCTGAAACTACAAAAATAAGAAGAGCATGGGCTTTTAAACCCTTCTGTAAAGGTCAATAAGTAATTGATTTTTTTCAGTTATAGCTTAATTCAACAAAATATTTCTTGAAACTTCTGTTGCAACACAATTCATCAATATATATATTTTCCATGACTGAGAAATATGGAAGCAAGTGCCCATTAATGAGGCAAATACCTGCAAATACTGCATCACACAATTATCAGGATGTCCTTAGAAGGGTAAAAGCACAAACCTATTTTGCTCGTTTAATTGGCTTACTTTGGTAGGAGTACACAATGAGAACTCACTGCTAAATAAAATTAGGTGTGATTTTTAAACTTTCTTATTTATTAATTTTAGAAAAAGAGAGCAAGAGAGAGAAACATCAACTTGTTGCTCCACTTATCTATGTATTCATTGGTTGACTCTTGTATGTGCTCTGATGGGAGACTGAACTGCAATGTCGGCATTCCAGGATGACACTCTAACCAACTAAGTTACACAACCAGGGTAAAATTAGGTGTGATCTTTAAAGAAAGAACAAACATGTTTTAAGGAATATGCCCCAGACTTATTTTAAACCTAATGTAAATTCAGATTTTCTAATAACTAGGCTATTCCAATCACCTGCAGGCCAGAGTGATAAGACTTACATAACCAACCAATTAATACAGATGCTCTTTCACAACAGGCATTTATACTAAAATAAACCCTTTTGATCTAAGCTCTAAAAATCTCAAATGGCCTCTAAAGTGATTTCTACCCACATATGAATTCCACTATTAATACAATTTGCATTTAACCTACATTTATGCAAAGTATATATTAGAATAAGTCTTTCATAAAGTTTATAGACGTTCAATAATATATTGAAAGTGGTCAGAATAACTAAAATATTTGCAACATCAACAGATAAAACCAAAACAGCATAATAAAAAAAAATCATGTTATCAATTACAAAAATATCATGGAATAGCCAAAGAAACATCACAAGAAGTAATTTCAGTAAGATCTGACCACATGTTAGCCCCACATTTCTGTATCGGAGTCATTACATACTAAATTGAAACACCTGAATACACAGTGGGTGTTATCTTTTTAAAAATCTTTTACTAATAATACAGCCATAACAAAGTACAGGGTCTAAAAAAAGATTTTTATCATGAAGCTGAAAATAAGTGAGTAAATAAGCAAAACAAATCTCCTTTAATATTCAGCAATCATTTTGTACATGTGAATATCAAAAATATTAAGTCTAAAAAAAGGTAATTGAGCCCTGGCTGGTGTGGCTCAGTGGACTGAGTGCTGGCCTACAAACCAAAAGGTTGTGGGTTTGATTCCCAGTCAGGGCACATGCCTGGGTTGCAGGCCAGGTACCCAGTAGGGGGTGAGTGAAAGGCAATCCCACACTAATGTTTCTTTCCCTCTTTCTCCTTCTCTCTCCCTCTCGCTCCCTCTCACTAAAAAGAAAATAAATAAAATAAAAAAGATAATTGAGTGCTGATTGGTCTGGCTCAATGGATTGAGTGCCAGCCAGCAAACCAGAAATTGGATTCCCACACAGGGCACATGCCTTGGTTGCTGGCCAGGTCCCCAGTTGGGGGCGTGCGAGAGTCAACCAAGTGGCAACTGAGTGATGTATCTCTCACACAACGATGTTTCTCTCCCTCTCTTTTTCCCTCCCTTCTCCTCTCTCTAAAAATAAATAAATAAATAAATAAATAAATAAATAATTTTTAAAAGAGAATTGAAACACGGTAGAACCTTTGGAAGGAGAAGAAAAAAGCAGGATGTAAAGAAAGTACTGACTAAAAAGGGGGTAAATAAAATAAAAACAAAATCTCTTCCTTATGCCTCCTCTACTGAGAAAACATTCAACGTGATATTAATGAGAAAAATGAGAAAGGGACAGAATTTGCATCACTCATTCTGTGCTTATATGTTTCAATTTCATTATGTCAGTAAAATTAGATACAGATGCAATTAATAATGAGGGAAGTTAAAATCAACATAAATGTAGCTTCATTAGGTACCAACCATCAGAGCCCTAAATCCTATGACTGAGTTTACAAATTGATCTTGCATCATTCTTTCTCTCTACGCTTCAGAAGCTGGTCAACTTTTTAACACTAATAAACCCAACCAAAGCTCTAATACCACCTGAAACCATTTACTTCTGACTCTTTTGAGCCATTTCATCATTAATGCCAAAGTGAAACAACGTTGAAAATCAAATTATTCAGACATCTGCCTTAATTGGTATTACAAGTTTACGCTTGTAACATAATTTATTGAATTTGAGTATTTAAAAAGCATATTAAGTTAGAATGGCTAGTATATTTTACTTAAAGAATGTATTTGAACATCAATAAGATATCTCCTGTTTTACTATCAATAAACTTAATTGCTAAAAAGAAAATACTTCACCACACTCAACCGTGACATTCATGATTTTACAATTTAATGTGGTAATTGGATGTTGTGCTGTGTTGACACATTGGAAGGAACTACTTTCCCCCTTAAAACAGAGTGTGAAGTTTTTCTTAAAGCATTCTGAGAATAAACAATTTTAGGTGATATCTTAAAAAGTCAAATAATTTATCTTTTTAATTTAAAAGAAAAGCAAGTGGCATTTAATATTTTTATATCAAAAGTCAGAAAGTCAGTATTCAATACATGTTGTGGTCTCAACATGTTGATTTATCTGCTAATCATTTAGGGAGATAGCTAATGTTTGGCTAGAACCATGTAATGTATAGAGAGGATAATGCAACCAAATTTTGTTATATCCCGGTTGTTGTTTGGAAACAATAGACTAATTCAATGATGGTTAGAAAAGAAACATTGTTTCAATTTATTTGGAAGAAGCTTTGTTCTGGGTAATCATAGTTCCCAATGTTAATGCCCAAAGGTATAAAATTTTCAAACATTAACAAATGATCCTGTATAAAATATTACAGCTTCATTATGACACAAACTACTGGTTATAATCCAAGTCACAAATTGGCATAAAAAGAATCATTGCACTGGCTATTAAAGAATCGTGAAAGAGCCACATTATCATTGCTTTGCCTACAGCCATAGGTTGCTATGACGCTCAAATTAAAAATATGTGGAGGTGCTTAACATGTCATAAATTACTATCAAAGGTATTATTAGTGATCTATGGGTAACTATGTTCACCTGACTTATGCTCCAGATCCCAGACTTTATCGTGCTTAATGAAAATTCACTGTGCATTGAAAATAAGTCTTGTTCCAAGCCTTTTTATAGTAAGGAAAATTACAATGCCTTGGTGATTATCAGACCAAAATGCATGAATAATCCCTAAAAGTTTTCTAAGACACATTATTTTATTTTGTATAATTACATGTCTTATATAAATCAATGCAATAATTTTCTACTGATTAGTCAAATCAACCAAAGCACATTCAACCATGAATTCATTGCCAAAATATTTGAGATAGAAAAATTTTAAGCACAGCATGTCCTTTACCATTTAAACACAAGAGTTTAAGTGATAAGAAATATCTCACATCTCCTTACTAAAAACATTTTAAACCTTCAATTCATAGTAACAGCAATACAAAGTTGAAGTAGTGTTCTTTTAAATAAAGATAATTATTTGAATAATAGGTTAGTAGGTCATCTACATTAAGACACACAAGAGCCAAGGTGTTAATATTTTTGATGAGAAACAGCCTTTTAAAATAAATAAAACATAGCCTAAATCTAAACTTTTCCCCAATGAGAAAAAGCTTCCTATTGAAAGAGGGGGGAAAAAATGAGAGATATCTTAAGTATTGAGACATCTTTTAACAACAACAACAACAAAAAGTATTTTAAAGAGAATTTTAAATAAAGTCTTCAATGCCTCATTAATGGGAACAATGACTATCACAAACATTAAAGAAAAAACTTGAAATGCTTATGTACAAATAAATCACTGTGTCTACTATACCTTTCAAAAAAAAAAAAAAAAAACCCAAAACACCCCACTGATCAATCTTGTGTTTCTACAATCACATTTTTATATTTTCCTTTACACTTAAGATGTGATATACAACCACCACTTATCTGAACTGGGGATGGGGGTACGGATAGAGAACTTAACCCCCTTAGATGGATACATCTAAATTTAGAAGTTTTTCCTAGTAACTCCATTTTAACAGACTCTTTTGAGATAAAACAAAAATGTCAGTATACTTATAAATAAGGAAAAAGAAGACAAAGAAACACCTCAAATAACAGTTGAGAAATGAAGCTTAACCATGTTGGCCGTCAGTTATCTATCTGAGAACTTGTGGGAACATTTGAAAGTAAAATTTTGTTTTGCACCACCAAGTTGCCACCAATTTCTTTCTTACAGAGTTTGATCAGCATACATGATTTGGCTACTTTACATCAGGAACCTGGTGGGCAAGCCCCATGTCTAATATGATGGGTCTGGTACACTGCTCACCGTATTGCTTTGACTTAGTGATAGTGCTTCTTATTTTTAACCCTTTAATGTCAAGTTAACACTTCCCAGGTGTACAGATACAGCAGCACAACTTTTGATTATGAAGGGCACTTTTCATTGCCATGTAAGCATATGCTAAAACAACTGAAATGGACATACACAATGAACGTGTTATATCTGCCGTTGCATCCCCTCAGACTCACACATTTTTTAATTAAGATAGCTGTTAATGAGCAATATTATTTAAATTTTTAAATAGAATTTTCAACCACTGGCCAAAGGGATACTGAATGCCAACATTCAGGCAAAAACTTGAAAAAAGTGTGTACAGAAATATCACTTAGGTTGTCTACCATACCTATTTTAAACTGATAACAACAGATACTACACTTGATCTTAGTCAAAAGGCCAAGAAGCAATCTACCATACCTATTTTAAAAGACTACTTAAACTTACCCGCATGAATAAGCACATTAATCTCTGGAGAACACACACAAATAAATGAATATTTAAATCTATCAATCTGTCTCAGACGTTAAGAGAAAAACAATCTTACCTTGAATAGCCATTAGAAAAAACTGATTGACCAGGGAAGTTCAAAGTCCCCAAGGAAGTCAAGTTGTCATCTCCAGATCCTTGGCGCCTATTCCAATTTTCTGAACCAATAGGGATTGGTGGAATGACATTAAAAACAGGTTTCTGATCCTGCTGTTGAGAAAGGGAAGCTGTATTCATGTCATAGTGGTACATCTGTCCCCCTGAGGTACTCACACCGTGAACAGAAATGGCAGACATTTTATTAGCAATTATATTTGCCCCAGAAAAGCTTGTTTGACAGTAAACTGGGCCCAGTTTCTCCTGCTTAATTACTCCAGGGGTGCAGAGTTCGATGAAGTCGTCTTTTTCGGTTTTCACTTGGGGCAGTGTCACACTGGTGGGGCTCGATAAGATCAGATCTCCATTATCCTTAATGTTAGGTTTAGTGTCCGGTAAAACGAGAGGCTTACAGTCCTCATTCGAGTTTCCTTCCAAAAGGAATGGATCATCCTCTCCTGTCAAAGGAGAAAGCAAACAGTTTTCATCTATCAAGAGGTCCGATCTCCAAGGGCTCTCAGTCATCTCTTTACTTGGGGACCCTGAAGAGAACTCCAAATCCTGCAAAATGTCAAAGCTTCTTTGGTCTGTGCTATACAACTTCACGTTGCCTCCGTTGGTGCCAGCCTGGCTCTTCGAATTCTGCGGTTCTGAAGACACATCAGAGCTTGTTTTCGGAAACTCCTGATCTGTGGGGGCAGCAGAAATAGCAGCGGATGCTGAACTCTTGGGGTTCTCTGGAACACTGGTCGACTTATTGAGGTTTGCAATGCTTTCTTCCAGAAGCTGTAAGTCTGTTTCCCCAGAGGAAAGGCTGATTTGGCCCTGCTGTGGGAATCCCAGATCATTACCCATCACTTTTGTGTCTGTCTCTCCCATATACAGTCCCATTGAGAGTGAAACTGCCTTGGACAGATCTGGCTGCTGCGCATTGCTTCCCAAGCCTTTTGGAAAATCAACCAGAAGTCGTTGCTGCTTGGAGTCTGACTGAGAAGCAGCAGCCAGTGAGGACGAAGATGTAGGAACCTTCACAATAGCTCCTCCCCTTAGAGTTTTATAGAAGTCCATCACATTTCCCCTCTCCGGAACAAGCACACTGCTGGGGATTTCTTCTCTGCTGGTTGGGCTTAATGATTCCTTCGAGTCCATCAATGAATACCAGCTACCAAAAAAAAAAAAAAAAGGGGGGGGGGAGAGACACAATAAGCTATAAAGTCACATTATCTCTGTGATCCGATTAGTAAGAGCCTGTTAAACAAACCTTTTAGTTAACTCTGAATCTAATTCCTTGTTATCAGAAGAGCAGTTTCTGTCTTCCAGAATAAAAAAGCCATGTCCTTTAATGTGCTACATTTAAAAGTACAATGCAGTCCATTTGCATGGCTGAGAACAAAATTGTATCAAACTAAGCTTGACTATTCATCCTGCCACTCACAGAACTGTAACTTCATTAATTATAGACATTATAATTCATTACATCTGATTATTCTAAAGGTTCAAGTTGATGTCAAAGTATTTAATTAAAAAAAAAGAAGTATGATCATTAAAATTCCAGCCTCTTTTCAACTGAAGCTGTTTGCTTTTCTGAGATTCAATACAAATAAAATTTGATAAATACTATGCTGGAATTCTCTATCTCTGATTATTTCCAAGTTGCCCTCCTACTAGCTAGTCACACATTCAAAACTTTTAGTAAAACCTACTGGTAAACCATGCGCATTTTATTTGAAAAATAAATGGTGATGATCTGCTCATGTTCCAATAGGCTAGGAAAAGGCTCTTTTTTTAAACTCACAATTCTCACTAAATGTACCTGTTGAATAGTGTCTGCCTTCAAGTTTTGGACATATGAAATGCAGTACATTGTATATAGGCCAACTAAAATTTAGATTTTAAAAAGTAAAATAGAATAGTAGTAGCTTTTTGCTACAACTTTAGCTTATTTAAATATAACAAATGCAGTGCCTCTCAATCCGTACAACACAATAAAAAAATAGATAAAGCTACATTTCTTTAAAACTGCTTATGGCCCTCAGTATGAAATACTATATCTCTAAATTAAATGCTCCCTTTCCAAATATCAAAGTACTGAACAACAGAAAAACCCAGTACTGTAAAATTACATTCATATAAATTTAGTAAATTTACATTCATATAAATCCAATAAAATACTCAATTTTCTCTGCATTCTAAACCTTCACCAAGCCAATTTTGAGCCTATTCTCAAGAGAGTGAGGTTGCTAGTATATTGCTAATAACCAGGATTTTAAAAAGAAAACGGGCAAAGACTTTGATAAGCACATTTTCGACATTATGGTGAAATCCCATCCAATGAAAGGGAACTTTTTCCTCTACAGCGCACTTTAGAAGCATAAACTTCACTGGCCCTCACTGAAAACGGATGGGTGATGAAGGTATAGAGAAGGGTGGGCATCCGTCACTACAAATCTTGAGGGTAAACTGCTTATTTCCCCTCCCTTATTTAGCCAAAAACGGTCTCCAAACATAAGGTATCAAATGGAACCAAATGAATTTCCACGCGCTTTGACAGCTGCCTTCGCACTCGGAATCAAAACAATGCCTCATAAAACCAAGTGACCCCTCTCTCCAACGACTTTATCCCCCAGTTCACACTGCAAATAACCCAGGCACTCTAATCGGCCTTAATGGACCATACCATGGGGTCTTAAGTGGCATTACAAGGCTGCCATAATCAAACCTGCAACCCAAATGTCAAACGCGCGCTTGTCAAAAATCTCAGCAGAAAACGAGGACGGCTAAAGAGGGTCTTTTCCAAAAAGGGATCACTTACTAACAGCAGGCGCCAAACGCTGCCAAGCGCCAAAAGAACCAACGCGGGGAGAGGGGAGCGGGAACGGGAATAAGTACGAGGTTAAAACAGAAATGCGTCCAGACCTGTTGAGCTCTCTCCCGACACGCCCACTCCAACCCGATAATGCCAGCCCCGGCCGAGGTCTCCGAGTTGCAAGCTGTCAGCCCCCGGAGACTATGCGATCACACTCCCACCGGCGAGCCCGCCAGAAGTGAGAAGCGCTGGAGCCTCGACAGAACCCCGACGCGCCCGCTCTAGCGCTCTACGGTGGAGTGAAAATACTCCGGCGAGCAGAGAGCAGACGCGGTCGGCTCGGTGTTCACCATAAAAATGGGTGTCTGGGCCGCCCCCTGGGAGGGGAAAGGAAGGCACTTAAAAAAGAAAGGGAGGGGGCGGGCAGTATTCCGAAGCAAGGAATGAGAGGCTGGAAACCCGTGGAAGCTCAGGAGGGTCCACTCACAGAGTCAGAGCTCAGGTTCCTCCCCCTCAGCCCAGCCGGGGGGCGGTGGCCGAGGGGGAGGAAGAGGCCAGCGCTGTCACCCGCGCAGTGTCCTTTCGTCACCGTCATCGGGCCCTCGCCGGCCCCCACCCCCACTCTCCGAGGCTAATAAAAGTTTGCTGGCTCCCACCGCGGCCCCCGAACGGTGCCTCTGGGAGCGAGCGCCCGCTCGGGCCCCGGCCCCCTGCCTCTTACCTCTCCTTGAGGCGCCGCTCACCGCCACCGTCCGCAGCTCCCACCGCAGCCGAGATAAACAACTCAGCGCGTGAAAGCAGTAGGGAGAAATTTTTTTTCTAAAAAAAAAAAGGAAGTAAACAGCGGTCCCCTTCTCCATGGCAGGGGGTGCCCCTACCTAAGAAAGTCTCGCATTTCTCAGCTGACAAGCCAGCCCACCGCTCGGCGTCCGTCTCCGTGGGCCGGGTCTCCCTGGCGCGCGTACTCTGTTTCCGCGCCTCTCCGCTGCGGCCGCTCCAGCTGCGGCGTCTCCTTCCACCCACCAGAATCCGTCCCCGACGGGCGGGCGGCGACTCAGGCTCCCGTCACAGACTCCAGATCGCAAAATGGAGGAGGGAGGGAGGGAGGGAGGGAGCGCGGACACGCAAAAGGGCCGCCCGGACGCGGCTAGCGAGCGGGACCGAGCGGGGGGGGGGGGCGGGCGGAGGCGGTGCCACGGCGCGCACACTCTCGCACACACTCGCGCTCCCACTCCACCCCCAGCCGCTCCCCGCCCGAGGGGCCGCGAGGCGGCGGCAGGGAACGGTGCAACCTGTTGGCGACGCTCGGCAACTGCACGGGCGGCCGCGGCCCCTGCCCCCCATGGCCTCCTCACGGGCCCCGCCACCCCGGCCCCAAGGCGCCTGCACGCCTGAGGCCCCGGCATGGCCCCCGCCCAGGCAGCCCGCCACCGCCCCTGGGCACGCGGGGATCGTCCACGCTCACCCAACCCCCAGGAAAAAGGACAGGAGGCGGCGGCGGGGGCCGACCTAGTCTCTCCAGGGCACGTTTAGGAGGGAAGCCGAGTTTCTCTAGTTTCTCTTCTGCCTCCTTCCCGCCCAGCGCCGCGCAACTCCCGACCCACTCGGGAGCTCTCCCTGTCGCTCGCCGCAATTGCCGCCAGCGCCCCTGCGGGAGGCAACGGGTTGGCTAGGGGAGCCAGGGCGCGGCCCGCAGGAGAGCTGCGGGGGTAGTCCGCGCCACAGTCCGCGGGCCGAGTTTCGCTTAGTGTGTCACTTAGCACGGGGCTCCAGGGTTGCACGGAAACCGTGCCGCAGCGTCTCCGACGCGCTCAGGGCCGGTCAGCCTAACACGCCCTCTGGGGAGGCTTCAGGGAGGGCACAGCAAAGGAAAGGGTCGGCACATACGTACTCTGGGCCGGGGGACAGTCGCGTACCGGCAGGTCCCCCACCCCCGCATCGTCTGAGATGCCCGTCTGCAGCCGCCGCCGCGCTCTCGCACTCGGAGAGAAGTTGCAAAGCAGAACCCACCCTCCCCCGCACCCCGTTCCGTCCCCCACCCTCTTCTCCGAGTCTGCGAGGCGGCGGCGGCAGAACGAGGCGCCGCCTGCCAAATTCAATCCCCCACCCCCCTCCCTCCTAGCGCGCTCACACTTGAAGGAAGTTGCACGCCAAATGCAAAAGCTCCGGCGAGCTGGATTTCTTTGCACGTTTCCCCCCATTATTTTTAAGGAAAGCAAGGGGTGGCAGGCCTAAAAGCAAGCTGCAAACGAAATAGTAAGTTGCTTGCAAAGTACGCCGCCCCCCCAACTCCTGACCTCTCCTTTCACCCCCTCCAGGGCCCGCGTCCAACCGTCCCGTGGAGACCCCTCCCCAAATCTTGACTTTTGCTGCACTGGACTCCAAGCTTCGCCCACCCTTTTCATGTTGATGAGACCCCAGCCCCTTCAAATAAAACAAAACACACGCAGCTTTAAAATGTCAGCATTAAACTCCCTCCAGCTGTTCCCGTTACGCGCCTCCCCTTCGGCCCGAGGGAAACACGTGGCCAATCCCGGAGGAGAGGGGCTGTGGCAAGGGGTGTCTGCGCGGGAGGTACCCGCCCCAACCCCCTGTCTCAGCTCCCCGCATCCGGAGGGTGTGGGGCCGGGACCGGGACCAGGACCGAGCCTCCTACCTTGTGCAGCATATACTATGATTTTTGTGACTCGGGGAAAGGTGGTGCTGTGTTGCTTTAGTGTTTCAGGAGGTAACTTTTGCGCCCCCACAGGTGCCAGCGCCTGCCAGCTTCTGACGGGGATGGAGGCTGCTGCAGCTCCACCTAGTCCCTGCCCGGGCGCCCAGCCGCAGCCACTCTCTCCTCAGGCCACTTTGATTCCGACGGCGGCCGCCTCGGCTTTGACATCTTCCAGAGGGTTGGGGAAGCGCGTGCCGGAAGCCGGTCGCCGCCATCTTGGTAAAGGACGCTGACGCCAGCCCGGCCGCGCGGCCACCATCTTGGCAGAGGTTCTCGGTCGGAGCATGGGCAGTCAGTCGTCCTCGGTTGTGAAGGGGTTCGCTGCCCCGCGTTGTCATACATGAAAGGAGAGATCTAGGCCTTTAGCAAGCTGCCTTTCCTGAGACGATCTACAAGGGTCTCTTCTAGACGATGCTAAGCCGCCATCTTGGCAAAGGAAGAGACGCTCGGTGCCACAGAAAAGAGGGAACCAAAACCTGTGCCAACGTAGAACCCTCTCCCAGTAGAGTTTTTATGAAGGTGCTGAGTGACCCAGTGGTTAACAAACTCCCCGACTGAATCCAGAGGAGGTGACTTTTCCTTTCACTTGGTGCATGTCAACTAGAGGGAGGCCCTTGCCTTGAATGCTCATAGTAGACAAATGAGAATTGACTGCAGAGCATTACTTTTGCCTACTAGTCCGTTTTTCCACCTTCCAAGTCTCAACTACTGGAATCGGATCTCTTCCGTGGATCGGTGTCCAAAACCACCAACAATATCCTGGGGGGAAATCAAGACCCAAACTTACAATAATGTTATACATGTTTTAAAAGGCAGTTAAATAACTCATGCTAATTTAAGTATCCTTCTAAATATGCTTAAATGTTATACTAGGAATTGTTTAAATTCTTCACATATATAAATATAAAATATATAAAGGAACCGTAAGTTATCTAACTTATCCCCAAACCACAACCCAATTTCTAGTTGAATCTCTGCTTTAAGAATGTGATTTATTTATCTTATCTGTTCAATTCGAGGAGGTAGATACTCTGCTTTTTTAATAATATCCAATTTTATGAAAGTTCCCAATTAACTTTTCCTCCACTCTTTTTTTTTTTCCTGTAGGTCCAGAAGACCATCTTTAAACTGAAGAAGACTCACATTATTTCAAATTCAAAATTGCCATTGAAAACACTTTCAATTGCGCACGTGTGAAATTTTCTTGATTTTTCTTTTCAGTGAATGTACCTGTTATTTTTTTAATTTGATAGAAAAAATTCTTATTCTTTAGTCTTTCATTTTTACTTGAAAACATGTCTAAAGTGTAAATTAACCTAGTGTCTGTTTTCCAGAGTTAGAATTGTTATGCTCCATGGTTCACATTTATTGACTGCCCCTCTCTTGTCAACTCTTTTTTCTGACAACAGCTTAATAGATACTACTCTGATTTTTCATGAAAATTAGAGGAAACTGAGGCCTACAGAGAATGATGTTATCCAAGGACACATGCTTACCCTAAGTGTGGAAGGTAGAATTAGACCATATTGAAGAGGTTTTTCTTCACTGATCTCATCATTCCCTTGAAAGAGTATGTAAATCCTGTGATAGGTTTGCAGAGAGTGTGTATGGAATGTAGTTCAAGAAATGAAATTCACTGTACCAGAAAGAATGGAAAATTAAACATTGTAATAATATCAGCAATTCTAACAATAGTAAACTTCCTAACTTCTGTTGGTTCTAACTTACAGCTTTTGTCCGCTGGACACTATTGAAAGTGTTTTATACATACCATCATACGGACAATTACAAATCTGTACTCTGGGAAGTTACAGTTGCTGCAAGAGAGTAAATAGGATGAATCCCCATCTGAGAGGGAATATAGTTGTCTCAGAGGTAGAGGTGGGAATAAAGGTGAGACATCCAAATTCCATCAAGGCAAGGACCTGATCTGTCTTGTTCATTGTTGTATGTACCACTCTGAGAATAGAGGCCAGTACATAGTAGTTGTTCAGCAAATATTTTACAGAGGTATAATAAGACAGTCAATGAGACATAATATCAATTTTCCTAGGTGGTTGTGGAGGCCAAATGAGTTAATGAAAAGTATACAAGTTTTACTCAAGATCCTCATTTTTATTATCTTGTGTTTAAACACCTGAGTGCTCCCATTCTACAGAAACAAAAAACAAAACAAAACATGAAAAAAAAACCCCCAAGACCCATTAATATGTATTTTCATAGTCTCCTGTACTCTGGTAGTACATTACAATGACAGTTCATGATTTGCGGACTCATTTATTAAATTTCTGTCTTCCCCGTTAGAACACAAGCTCTGTGAAGGCAGGGCCTGTGTTTCTTTTTCACCACTACAGTTTCTGGCAGAGTGAGGCCTGCTTGAGTGTGGTTGGTGGGGTAACAATATGGGTGTAATAATTTATAGTTTTAATTTGAACATTTCACCTAAAATGTCATGGTGGTGTGCTTGAGTGTGCTATTGTTGTGTTACAGAATTACATGCTTTTGATTTTTTAATAAAAGATTTTGTAATAAAACAGTGGTACTATTTGTGCTGGACCCTATATATCACTACTGCATAGTATGTGCTCAGTGAATGTTTGTTGAATGAATAAATGACTTAATGAATGGATGGATGGAAAGGGTTTGAGACTCTATCTAAGGCCAATAAAACCTTAAATCTAAATAATAACCCAACTACCTTTTGCATTTACATAGTAATTGATATATTATGCAAGTGAGTTCTCCCATTCTGTTCACATTTTATTATTTCCATTCCCATTAAAATAATTGAAGCCTCACTGCGAGATATTCCCCTAAAACATGAAATCACGTTCCTACTCAGGTGGAACTAATCATGGTGTATGTGTGCAATAAGAGGTCAAAGCTGCCAACAAGTTGTTGCTGTTAATATTCTGGGAAATGGTGAAGCTATGCTAAATAGGGGAGAGGGGGAGCACTTATTGTAGTTAAGATTGGAATTTGATATCATATCTGAGATGTAAATAGCAAGTTTTAAATTCTGCCTGTGTGACCCTGGACAATTATTTAACTTCTGTGGGCCTGGATGGTTAGAAGCACATGGAATGGTATTTGGGTTGATGTATAGAAATCCTTCAATGAATGGTATTTCCATGTAAGTAATAAAAACAAGGCATTGAAAAGACTAGGGAAATACATCAAATGTTAAGTCTGCAGGTTATAGAATTACACTTTAATGTAATTTTAAAAATTTATGTTAAAAGAAGTAACTACAATAATTCCCTCTTCTACTGTATACAACTCCCCAACTTCCATTCTGTATTTATGACTATCTTTTACCTGCTCTCAGCTGATGCAGTTGGACTGGTATTTTATTAAATTAAAAGTCAGTTAAAGCAAGGGAATCATTAAAAACAATCATACTTGCAAATTTTGAACTTTAAAACCTAGAATCGAACATTTGTTTTCTCATCCGTGGATGAAGGTTGAAAGCCGTTGTGAGCGTACTGACTGGAGCATGATGCCTCTGTTCATGTGTAAACACTGCACAGCGTTGTGGCCAAGAGCCAGGCTGGCTGGGTCGCCTCCACCTCTGTAAGGAATGTGACATCAGGCAACCTGACGATCCGTGCTTCAGTTTCCATCATTTATAAAAGAGGGATGATAACAGGACTAACTCCAGTTATTATAAAGATGAAACAAGTTTAATATATGTGAAGTGCTCAGCCTAATTCCTGAAACTTATTAAGTGTTTAATCATCATTAGCAATTATTAATATTCAGTATTACTATTTATCTCATTAAAAAAAGTGCACCAAGAATTTTAAAGTACTTACAAAATGAGAGTGTAGATTTCTAAGTTTTTATTATTTGTTGCCCCTGCCCTCACCCCAGTCTTCTATGGTTGTCTTACACCCACCTCATCTGAAAGCAATTGTTTACAAGGCAGCTTTTCATTTAGATTGTACAGAACAGCAGCTATTGCTTTTAAAAATCATATTTCATTATTTTACTTAATACTTAAGTAATTACAATAACAAGCACAAATGGAATAAACATGTTTTGGGGGTGGGGGAACACATAGAATTATTGGTAAGCATACAACTTCACAGATGGGAGAAGACATGTATAGAGTATAAGAACTAACTCTGGCTCCAGAGTTCAGCACATCCTGGGCATCAATTGGTATGTTTTCCAGGGAGCATGAAGAACTTGGATTAGTTGAGATGAATGCAATGAGTAGTTTTGGTGAAGACAGAGCTAGCTGAAGAAAGATCCACCTTATACCACATTCATTCCCACACATTCCTTTATCACACATTTCCTTTTACATAAGGACACTTCCTTTGTGTCTTATTTTTCTATATCCCCTAATTCCTTATCATGGTTCTAGTTTTATTTCTTATATCTTTCTATCTCCCCTTACAGATACTTTATGATGCCAAATGTAAATTGGAATCAAGTACATTTTTATGTTTGTATAATTAATCATTTGGAATGTGATAGATCAATGAATATGTTAGTTTTATATTAAACCAACGTGAGAAGCTTTTGTGGGTTGTCAAAACTGATTTTAAAAAATGTTCCTGCACCTATCATAGCTGTAAGATGCCTTTTAAAACTAACACCAGAACTTTAGGAAATACTTCTGTTCTTGTTTAACTCTAGGTAAGAGGTCCAAGGGAACCCAGCTGAGCTTTGAATGCCCCATCTTTTCTCTGCTTCAATATTTACATTTGATATCAGACATGCCTATTATAAACAATTCACACATGGTACAGCAAGTCCTTAATCATAATGAATTCCACTTTGGTACTTCTCTTTGTAATTGGAATTAATATCACCACATAAACTGGGAAATGCTAAATTGTTACCAGCATCCCTGGTGTCTTGCAGCTTCTTGTGATACTTTCAATGACTTCATCAGAACAATCTAAAATACCACATTTGTGCTCATACGCATGAAATGCTCTATGGGAGTCCTGTGAAGTCTATATTCTCTATGCTGGCAGAATTTAGTTTAAGCAATACCTGATTCAAGGATAAGGTAAATATCAGCAGATGAAAAAGGTAAGTTTTGCAAGAAGCAGGAAGTTTTTAGTGTTTGGAGACATTTCGAGCAGGCACACTGAATAATTGTAGCCAGTATTACGTACTTTGTTTTCATTTGTGGCATTTGTGGCTGGCCATTATGTCATTAGCTTTCTTCCTCTTCTGATTTAATCTCCTTTTCTGTCCCTTGTTCTCTGGTAGAGATTGTTTTAATCTGCTCAGTTTGTAGGTGGAATCTATCAGCTCATTTTTGAGAACCTATATTTTCATTTTTGGGCTGATATCCTATTTACTTATTAGGTCACACTGAGTTTTATTTTCTTTTTTGTTTGTTTGTTTTCAAAGCTAAATTAGAAATAGTGGAGTTTAAAAGATCAAAACATCCTTGGTATGGGATCCCTGAACAATGTACTTTTGAAAGGCACTGGCATGGTCCTGACATCAAATTTTTAAAATTGTAACAAATGCCAAATCAAGATATGAATGTACTTTGTATAAGAAATGTTATTTTGGTAGTTTAAAATCAACCATGGTGGAGTATTTACACTATAGAAATTGGAAAACACAAAAAATTAGGCATGATTTATTTTGTTGATTGACCCAACTTAAGATAGCAATAGGAGAAATTTAATTTTTTTCTGATTTTATTTAATTATTTTTAGAGAGAGATGGGAGAGACAAAGAGAGTGAGAGAAACATCCATGTAAGAGAGAAACAGTGGGGAACCATATGAGAGAGCCCCACTGAACTGGTGACATAGGCATGTGACCTGACCAGGAATCAAACTGGTGACCTTTTGCTTCATGGGACAAAGCTCCAACCAACTGAGCCGCACCAGTCAGGGTTGTGATGGAAAGAATTTTAATAATGAAGATTAAATGTAAAAGTGTGTATTTACGAATAACACAAAACATTGAGGAAATGTTTTTCCCAGTATTTGAAAACTATTATCTGATCAGTGAAGAAGTTGCTCCCTTCATTGAAAAATGAGTGCGGCCCATCCAATACCTCTGTTGTTTCACTTTTGTCCCCTTGAAAATACATAGAGACTGCCCCCCTCCTGACAGTTGAATGATCTATAAAAGATCATTCCACCTAGACCATGGAGCCTGGGTGGGGGCTGAGAGAGGAAGCAAAGAGAGTAGTGAGGAGACAGGGGCATTGGTTTGGGGAAAGGTGGAGACTTGTATGGGGTGGTGGCAGTGAAAGTGGGAAGCTATGGTGGGACAGGGGAAGCATTCTGGAGACTAAAGGAAGGCAAACCAGCCATTCAGCAGCTCTATGGACTTCTGGGAACTGCCAAGCTAAAGGAAAGCCACCTGGCAAATACTAGGAAAGCTCAATGGTTGAAGGAAGTGAGTGCAAGGAAGCTGTACCTGAGAAATAGAGTGAGGAGCAGCAATGTCAAAGGAGGTAAGGAAACACTGCCAGTATTAGAGTTTTAAGTAAATATCTTTGAAATGCTTGGAGAAAGGTGGGCTTCATTGGAGGTGGGAGGCAGATACTCCAAATACCAGTACCATGCCATAACTGGAACTCATGTACGTAGAAGTTTTCTTACTTATCTAGAAATTTGCTTGAGATTTTTGCCTACATCAAAGGATTGTTTATTCATCCCAATGCCTTGATCCTAACCTGATCTAGGAATATTCTTTTTTTTTAGCATTTGCCCATTTTAATTTTGAAACTCCCCCTCACTCAATCACCCTGTGCTGCACAGACAGTGCTGCCTCTTTATAGGTTTCTCTTGACCTTGTTTGCTATTTTTCCTTGCTATTTCATAAAGAAGGACACTATCATAAAGCCAACCACTGTATTGCCTACTAGTTATCAGGAAGCTCCTCCCTGCTTCCTCCCTTACAACCTACAACCTGTACCCCACATTGCAGGATGAACATTTGCAAGGCACATTATTAAATTATGGAATTTTAAAAACAGTAAATGTTTCATAAAAATAAGAATAACCACTCACCGTTTATCTGCCTTTCAACTCCAGTGACCAAAGAAAGGACAAATTCTCAACTGAACTGCTACCAACAACTGACACTTTCAGGATTCAGTATGGATGTATCAATTTGGTTCACTTTGGTCTTCTGATAATTAGCTATTTTATTGATGATTTCAATTAATTATGGAATCTTTATTAATAGTAGGGACTTGCCCAACTAATTTTCTCTCCCATACATTTGTTCCTTCAGCAAAATATAATTCCTTCAACAAAATAGCAACTATTACATGTTGGGCCCCACTGTAAGGCTGTGGAAACATAAGATAGCTAAGATACAATCTTTACTCTGGAGGAAACACATACAGATACAGTACAAGTCATTATCAATTCAGACATATACACCAAGAAATTATTGGGTGTCTAAGGAGAAGAAATAGGTGTGGGTATGGAGATGAAAAGGGGGGTTCCTAGGAGGTGAGCACGACTGATTTAAATTGTAGAGGTCCTCCTCCAGGTCATTTGATAATTTCTCATGGAAATAATACTTAAAAAGAAAGCTTGTCATTAGTATTCTATCAGAACATTTTTTTTTTTTTGGTGGGTGGGTGGGGGGAGGATTTAAAAGAAACCAAACCGTTAAAACAAAGAGAAGATTATTGATGCATTTAAAAGACGAGAGGAAGGAAGTTCAGTGTTTGGCAGGCTGGATCCAGGGTCTCAGATGATGTCAGAAGGACTTGGGTTCCATCGCTTAGCTTTACTTTCTTGTTTGGGCTTTATTCTTGGGGAGGCTATCTCTGCCTGTGGCCCACAGTGCCTGGATTTAAAACATCCTACCAGCTTAGTAACTTCAGTAGAAGAGAGGGTTTCCTTCCCCTACCCAATGATATTAGTGGACATCCCTAGGAAGGGTTACACTGGTGTAGCTGGGTCACATGCTCAACCCTAAACCAATTACTATGACCATGGGATGTAAGTGATATGTACTATGATAGGCGAAGCCTAGGTCAAGTGCTCACCACTGACATCTAAGAGGTGGATACAAATCAGAGAGAGGAATGGAGGGAAGGAAGGAGGGGACAAAGACAGAGAAGATGCCTCCCCTCACACACAAATAACTGGACTTTTAAACTAAAATAGGAGAAAGGGGATGCCGGGCATACAGAAAACAGATGCCCGTTACAATAGCTCCTTATCAGAATATTAACAGTGACATAAACATCATATTTTACAATATTAAGGAGGTTACTCATGACCTAAAATGTTTGTCAGCAAGGGAATGAACCTTGAAATCAAATACAGTTGTTGCAAGTTCTACTAATTTCCCTTCCTGATTTTAATAGGAAAAGAAGATGGATTTTTACTTTAAAAATTTCAAATAGTACACAAATAAATTGAGTGTTCCTTTGCAGAAATAGTATCTCTCCTTAACTGGGCTCTTTTCAATGTTTAAGCTAGTTTTATGGTCTTTCACAGAAGAAATTTGTCTCTCTTGACTGTGACTCCAACAAATGTAATGGGGTAGAGAAGGCTGCTGTGAGCCTCTGTCTGCTTCTTTTGCTCCTTCTGTCTGGACAAGCTGAATGTCATGCAAATTTCTCCAGCCTGGGCACTGGGCAGGCAGGAAGCCAGAACCAGTAATAGAAGCAGGAGGCACTCCATGAATACTTGCTGATTAATTTTAGCTCCATAGGCCTGATGGGTTTTCCATCCCCATAATTACCATCAGCAAATAGTTATTGAATGATGTCCAGCATATTTTTATTCCTCTTTCCTTGCTCCTGATTTTCATTTTCTATTTTACTTCTCAGTGATTTCATCACATGTGTTTCTGTTCATCAGGACCAGCAGTCTCCTTGATCCGTTTCTAATTGCTCAATTTTATTCCACCTATCTATAGATACCATCTACACCAGCTACATATATCTATCTATCTATCTACCAATCTATTTTTATTTATTTTTATTATGAATAGTTAAAGTCCTGTCTGGAATTAGTGAGGGAATAAAAGATGAAAAAGAAGAGAAAGAAATAGGTTATTGAATGGCTATTCTGTTAGCACATTCCACAAATGCTTTATAAGGTAATCTTTATTATTATTAATATTATTATTATTGTTGTTATTAAAATAATGCCTTCTAGGGCTGTGAGTCCTGACAGGGCCACTCTCTAGAGCGAATGGAGAGCTGTGAGGAGTGAGGGTGCAAGTTATGAACATGACAAATGGGGATTATTGTACAGAAGGGAGATTGGGGGCTCTCAAGAAAATGGTTGTCTTAGTGTGGATGACCTTGGGAGAACAAAACATAACTTTAGATATCACTTATGTCTTAAAATTTTTTTTAAGTAATACATGCTTTAAAAATACATTCTTATTTTAAAAAATGCAAACACAAGAAGTCAGAAATATATAAAGTAAAAACTCTTTCCCCCCAGAATCCCATTTTGCAGATTAACTATTTAAGAGTTAGCATGTGTACTTCCAGAACTTTTACGTCGATTTATGTGTGCATGCATGCATGCACATATATGCAGTTAAAAAAACAAAAATGGAATTTTACTATGCATATCTTCAACTATTCATTACACATTTTGGGGGCATCTTTTCATGTCAACATTTTCAGGTAAGAGCACTGTTTTCTATTGTTTGGCTATGTTATAATTTATCTAACCTTCATTTGTTGAAAAATATTTAAGTTGTTTCCAAATTTTCACTATGGTTAGCCACCCTGCAATGAATATTCTTGCATGCATATCTTTGCACTATTGTGAAAGTATTTCTGTATCACCAAAGTGCTCAAGCAAATGTAATTCATGACAATCAGTAAGCACCCAAATGTGCCACATTAATGAGCTTATTAAAAAAAAAGGCTTGTCCATTGCCAGCTCATTTTCTACTTTCACCTTCCTTTAGGCATTTTAGAAAAATTCAATTACTGCAGGAGTCATGGATGACTATGCAGAACAGGCTTCTACCTGAAGATCCCTTGTGTCTTGCTTATGGTCCCAATTTTGCTGAAT
Organism: Anoura caudifer; assembly: GCA_004027475.1. Taxonomy (NCBI): domain Eukaryota; kingdom Metazoa; phylum Chordata; class Mammalia; order Chiroptera; family Phyllostomidae; genus Anoura; species Anoura caudifer. The sequence goes on from PVKU01000692.1 coordinate 310,547, forward strand.
CCATCCTTACATTAACTGTATTATAAATTCAAGAGGATTGGTTTACATATGAACTGGGAAGCATCACCTGCAAGGGATTACTTAGGAACACTGCAATGCTTTCGATGAACAACCTCCCTCCTATGATGTCCTTGATCATGACCATATGGTGGGTCGATACTGTTTTTTGCCTGCGACACATCCACCCTCCACACATAGTACCAGGACCTCAATTTTTGTTTGGAAAACTGTCCTTTTCTAAACTTCAGTCCATGAGTGTGCAGTGGGATTAACCCACCCCAAAATATGTGGAGGGGCCAGGACTGGCCTATTACTTTGTTCAGAGATGGGCACAGGACACTTTATTCTATACCTGGGACTATTCAGAAACTTGCCTTTTTCAACAGTAATAGCTAAGCTGTTTGGAGCAGCTGCATTCTACCGCTCTGAGCCTCCATCAAAATGAGGTTGACCTACCCCCATCCCCCACCAAAGAAAGCACAGAGATCTGGAGATAGAAAGATTCCCAATTATATAATTTGAATGTCTAGATCCTGAAGCTAGGGCTACCCCTAGATTTGACTATTACACACTCTGATAAGTAAATTTTGTTTGTTTGTGGTGGCCGGTTGGCGTTAGCTCTTTAACACTTGCACCTGAAAAGCTCCTGACATAAGAAGTAAAGGCCTAAAACATGAGGTGCTGCTCCTTCTGGAAGAGAGAGGCAACTAAAATTATCAGCCATCTAGGGTGACCCCAAAAGAAGAAGAAGCCAGAGAGGGACCTTACCTGCTTTACGAGTTTGCCTAGAGTTTCCAGTTAATGATTAACTAGGTGAGATGGTCAGACTCCTTAATTTAAAATACACCTACTTAAATGACAATATCGCTCTTCAGTTAATTCACTTATTCCAGCTACTTCTGCCTCAGATTTTCATTTTTATTAATGTAGAAATCGCATCTCTAGTTTAGGCTATGCCTTAAAAGAAAAAACAAATGAATAAAAACAAAACAAAACTGGTAATCCTCCCAAAGAAATGTCTTATCTGGTTTTTCTTTAGGGAAGCTTAAATTATTACTCTGCTTTCCATATCAATCCAGCCTTATATTTTATTGCTTTGTTTATAGTCAATTTGATAATACATTAACTTAAACATGGTACCTATAAATATGGTCTAGCGAAGTATGTATTAAAATTATTTTAATATCTTACTATTATTGGTGTTTTTGAAACCCAGTCTTGATAGCTGAAGGAAAAACTCCACTAATATGAAAAATCAATCCTTTGGTTGAATTAAATTCACAATTCTTGTATAAGTATTGCTACTGTGTTACGCATGTATACTCTATACTTCTCACTTGTAGCAGGGGAATAGGTGTGGTGGTGGATAGGGATATCATTAGTTGGATTCAGTAAACATTTATTTAGGTATTAATAGCTCTAGCTCAGTCTGAAACAGACTTGAGACTCTACCTCTTGGTAGACATATGTCTTTAGGCAAGTTACTTAACCTCTCTGAATTTTAGTTCCCTTATTGGTAAAATAAAGGTAATAATAGTGTTTGCTTCGTAAGGTTCTCACACAGATTAAATAAGCTATTCTATGGAAAGTATTTTGCACAGTCTCCGGCAATTTGTAAGTGCTCTTACATTACATGACTATTGTTGTCACTAAGCCCTGTGCAAGGGACTGGCAATGTAAGGAAACCAACAAATCATTTTCATCCCTGCAGAAAGATGTGTGCGAAGACACACTGCACACTAGCTTTTTTTCAAACTAAACCACTCTCCCTCTCCTGCCTTGGATTGTAAAGCAAGGCTTATTGCACACCTGCTGGGAATTCTGTAAAAGAAATTCAGCCACTAGCTGGAAATTTTCACTGTATGATTTATCAGGCTCCTCACAGCTTTGGGGGTCCCATAACTCTATATATCACACAAGTTACATATCGCTGTGGGATTTGATCCTTATGAAACCCAAGAGAACCATAGAATTTCCACATCCACTGAGCGTACTCAAATAAAGATATTGAAAAGCACAGAAGTTGATCCCATGCTCGTTAGCCAGCAAAATTCTACAGCCAAAAGAAATAAAAGCCCAGGGAAGTGGAATGGTTTGTCTGAAGTCTCACTGATTTGCCAAGGAACCAAAATGAGCACGCGACTTTCCTAATACTTTGAACACAGTGATGTATATATATCTTCAGACATCAATATTTACCTTTTATAAATTTATTGCTGGCCATGTGTCAACCCACAACATCATTTGTTTACTTATATCAATCACACCAAAAATCCCTTTCATGTCACCGTCAAAATTTGTATAACGGAGTGGACAAAGCATTGAGTGAGGGAACAGGAGACTGGGTATTGGTTTTGGATTTAGGACCCTTTCCTGTAGTACCCCACCTTCCAATTGCTTGATCTGGGGAACTGTCTTTTCCTCTTGTAGACTCTCTTTCTCTGCTCTGGGCTCTGGACTTTCAGTGCCCATCTCTTTTAACACACACAGAAGTAATCATATTCCTCTTGTTCTCTCTCCTTCCTACTGGATGCCTGTATGCAAGGCACCAGAGATAGAGATAAATAAGGTAGGCTCCTGTTCTGAAGGCTCTCCCAGTGAAAAGGAGACAAGAACACAGATGGGATACAAAAAATGCAATAAGAGGTACACAGGATGTACCAGGAGCACCAGAGGTCAGAGGGTGAAGGTGGGAAGGTTCTGGAGGAAGCAGGTCAAAACTTCAAGGATGAGCAAGAGTTGGTGGTGGGTAGATAGATCTAGTCTGAGGCTCAAGTGATGGTCATGCTGAAAAGAAGAATAGTGCTAACAGAAGTGGCTTGGACGAAGGCACAACTAGAAGGAACACAGACTCTGATGCTTCTACTGTGTGATCTTCACCTGGTTACTCAGTTTCCCTGTCTATTAAATAGGCATCATGATCGGCTTCCCTCTGAAGGCTATTGTAAGGATTCAATGAGATTATGTATGCTAATCTCTGTACTCGACACTAATAGTAATAGTAGTTAATAGTTATAATAATAATAATAATAATGTTACCATTTTACTATCTCCAACAACATATTGTTATACCTGTTTCTTTGTCTCTTCTCCCTCTTATTAGGACACAACCATCTTCTTATTTTGCTATTAAATATATTCTATTTATAAATACTTTCAATAACACCTAAGTATTTAAAGGGCTATGATAAAAAAGTGAACGTTTCATACAATACCTTCAAGAGATCAGACATATTATTAATTATAATGGTTTCCTCTAGATCAGTATCTCAAGTGGGGGTGATTTTTGCCACAGGGGGCATTTGGCAATACCTGGAGACCTTGTTCGTTGTCACAGATGGAAGGGTCTAGTCTCATTGGCATCTAGTGGGTAAAGGCAAGGAATGGTCCTAAACACCCCACAGTGTGTAGTACAGCCTCTCACAACAAAGAACTGCCCAGCCCAAAGTGCTAGGAGTGCTGAGGTTGACAAGCCCTGGCCTAGATGTAACCCACATACTACTTACTTTCAATAATCATCATAAAACACAGTCAAACAATGATCCTAAGTATCCTAAGTTCAGCTGCAAAAGTGGATACTTTAGACAATTTACATATTTTAACATCTCCTCTGAAAACAAAGAGTCTTCAGAGCCCCTGGTAGTATCACTCACACTTTTCTTGCTACCAAAATAGTGAAATTAAAAAAAAATCATTTACCCTCATAGATAACTAAGAATAACACCTTTTTTAGACAATGATTTAATAAAATTCAGCAAAAAAAAAAAAAAAAAAAAAAAGAGAGACTCAGTTGGCCCTACTTTGGGAGTCTCTTTTTCAGGCAGCAGTTGTGTCCTGGTGTGATTCCATCGCCACCCCAAGTTGGCTCCCGAAGCCACTGGCAGGGGGTGGGGGGGAGCGGGGGGGGGGTGGCAGAGGGGGCCTTTAAGTGCCCTTTGAATTCTCATGGTCTTTCTAACACTCCTGACAGAGCTGGGCCAATGACAGGGTCACTCAGAAGGATTTGTGTGTTCATGCTTTTCAAATGAGATTTGCTCCAAGTATTGGCTTTTCTCAGTTGCAACTGTCTCAGTTGTGAATGGGCCTCATCTTTCCTTCCTTCCTTCCATCCTCCTTCTAGAAGCAGCACAGTGGTGAAGAGTATGAGCTCTAGGACAAACCTGCCTGGGTTTGAATCTCGCTCTGCCACTCACTACCCATGTGACTTTGACATGCTTTTTAACCTTTGTGTGCCTCAGATTCCTTATCTGTAAAACAAGGGAAAACAATAGTACCTGCCTCATACGACTGTTGGAGATTTAAGTGAACGCTTACATGGAAAGCCCTGAGAACATAACCTGGCACATATATGCAATGAATACATATTAGTTGTTTCTCTTACTACTTATTCTTATTTGCTCTTATGGTGTATTCATTTGCTCATAGGATACTCTAAAGTAGATGTTAGGTATGATGAGGACTTGGTCGAAGGGACGTATCATTGCAGGGCATGCAACACAGCCAGAGCCAGGACCAGCTGCGGGCCAAGGGAGAGAGTGGATGAGGTGATGTTCATTGTTCGTTCAGTTCTCCTTCTTGATTAGACAACCAAGAGCTTGTTCTTCTTTCCCCCTCATCTTTCTCTTACTTTTTCTCCCAAGTATGAAATTTCACCAAAGTCTTCCCTGCCTTGACCCTCATAGTGTTTATTTGGCCACTCCTTATAGGTTGGTTTCCACTGAGCTGTCCATCAGATAATTTGGGAATTTGTTTAAAGTACAGATACTGGGATACCACCTCAAACCTACTGAGCCACTTGCTAAGGGTCGAGCCCAGGGATCTTAATTTTCATCTTCATATCAGAGGCAGCATAGTGTAGTATTAAAGAATTTGACAAGGAGCCAGACTGCCAAGGCTACCTACTAGCTGTGTGACTTTGAACAAATTATTTAACTTTGTGTCTCACTGCCCTCATCTGTAAAATGAAGATTATAAGAGTCTTTATCTCATAAAGTTGTTGTGGGAATGCCTGAGATAATGTCTTTAAAACTATTCCAGGAATATTATAAACATCAAGTAAATGTTAGCTGTTTCTTTTCTCTTTCCCTTTTACTTTCCCTTTCCTTTTATCTTCTCACCTAAAATCCCTTCCTTCATTATTGTCTTCTCTCCTTCCAAAATTCATGCATTGGCTATCTACTCAGGACAAGGCTTTGAGAACTCAGGGATGAATTAGATGTGATTCTAGTCTTCTTTGGGGTTATAGTCTAATGGGGAAAATAGACACATAAATACTATAATGAAGTGTTCCAGGTCCTCTACTCTGATGCATATACATACACAGAGCATTGATGTAAAAGTTTTCTTATAAAGGAGAAGGGGGTGAAAAAGACTCCAAAGGAGAAGGGGCTCTGGCATCCAGAGTTAGAATAGAGATGTAATCAATCTATTCCATGTAACGAATATTTTCAGATGTACTAACTACATACCAAACACAGGTCACAGTGCCTTTTTGAAACTGTTTTCCTTTAGGGATTTGCAGCTTCATTGTTAACTTGATGTTTTAAAAAGTTATTAATTCAGAATAGTAAAATAATCTTTAAAAAGAAGAATAAAGATGGGGGACTCACAACTCCTGATTTTGAAACTTGCTACAAAGCTACAGCAATCAAGATATTGCACTATGGGCATAAGGATGGATTAGCAGAGCAATGGAACAGGACTGAGAGTCCAGAAACCCTCCTGTCTATAGCCATTTATTTTTTGTCAAGAATGTCAAGACTATTCAAAGAAAGAACAATCTTTTCAACAAATGGTGTCGGGACAACTGCATAGCCATAGGCAAAAGAATGAAGTTGGAACCTTGCCTCACATCATATGCAAAAATTCACTCAAAATGGATCAAAGAGTTAAATGTATGAGGTAAAACTATGAGACGCTTGGTAGAAAACATAAGTGTAAATCTCTATAACCTTGGAATAGGCAGTGGTTTCTTAGATATAACATCAAAAGCATAAGCAAACAAGGAAAAAATTGATAATCTGGACTATATAAATATGAAAACTTTTCTCTTTCAAAGGACATTAGGGAGAAAATGAAAAAGTCCACAGAATGAAATATTTGCAAGCTACACATATGATAAGGGTATTTATCCAGAATATACAGAGAACTCTCACAACTTGATAATAAAAGACAACCTTATCTTTTAAAAACAAAATGGGGAGTCTTGAATAGACAGTTCTCTAAAGAAGACATACAAATGATTGGCCAATAAGTGCATGAAAGGCTGCTCAACACCTTAGTCATTAGGAAATTCACTAATACGTGAGGCATCACCTCATACCCACGAGGACGGCTGTAATAAAAACAATGGAGAAAGAACAAGTGTTGGTAAGGGTATGGAGAAATGAGAACTCTTATACATTGCTGATAGTTACAAAATGGTGCTGCCACTGTGGCAGTTCCTCAAAAAGTTAAGCATAGCAATTCCATTCCTGGGTATCTACCCAGGAGAAATAAAGACAGGTGTCCACACAAATACTTACACACAAATGTTTATAACACCATAATTCATAACAGCCAAAAAGTAGAAATAACCTAAATGTCCATAAGCTGGTGAATGGATAAACAAAACATGGTATATGCGTGCAGCAGCACATCATTCAGCCACGGATGGGCACATGCTACAACACACAATGACACACAGAGGCAGATGGGCACCAAAGGCCACATGCTGTATAATTCCATTTATGTGAAATGTCCAGAATAGGCAAACCCATAGATACCAAAGTCAGTTACTGGTTGCCAGGGGGTTTGGGAAGAGGGAAATTGGAGTGACTGCTAAAAAGCACAGAGTTTATTATTGATATGATGGAAACGCTCTGGAATTAGATCGTGGGGATGGTTGTACAAAATTATACAAAGATTATACTAAAGCCCACTGAATTATACTTTTTAAAATGATGAAGTTTGTGTCAATAGTAACAATAAAAAAGGAAAAATGTTACTACAAACCAACATATGCTTTCTATTTTCTTTGGAATGGTGATAAACTGATATAAATCAGCTAAAATAACAAGACACAAGAGCTTTGCAATTAATATTTGTTTTATAAAAAAAACACATGTTCCGTTCTAGGTGAGAAGTAAAAGTTCAGGCAGATTATGGTCAAGAATAGTCAGGGGCAAGGGTAGCCCCTGGGTTTAAAAAACTTGCTTGTCAAGACACCTCTGACTAATTTTTAAACTCCCATGCGATAATTTCGCATCTGCTCATCAAAGTGGCACTCTGAAAAAAAACCAGTTTTTATTCAAACTTTATGGTATACCAATCAGCAGGTCAAATCCTGCCACACAGGTACAGGTTAGTTATTTTGAGAACAAACAGGCTCACGCCGGACCGAACAGCTGTCAGTGTGGGGGCGCTCTGGGGTCAGGTGCATCACTGCGTCTCTGCAGCGCCAGAAGACTCTGAGGAGCAGTGCCTGCTCTCCTTTCCTTAAACGTGTTAGTTTTCTCCTAGCGTCTGTTGTGGGTGAAGCAGCCCTGTCAGTGGACGGAGGATTTGATTGGCTTGTAGGAATATAATTCATAAACCTTATTAAAGTGTATGGTTTCCTTCAGTTCTGTGCTCTTTTACAGGAGTTCCAAGGCTAAGACATTGTCCTCTGTGAACTCCCGAGCACACCTGGGCACGTGTAACATTTCTGACCTTTAAGGAGGACCCAAGGTCTGCACTGTGAGAGGTTAGGGTTTTTAGCATTTAGTGTAGCAAATTCTGTTCTTAGGATTTCACTCCAGATATGACTTAAAAAAAAAAAAAGTTGTGTGAACGCAATCTCTCTCTTTCAAAATACTGATTTGTGCGGTACTCACCCTTCTCCTGGTAATGATGTGAGATGACACAATGCCCGCGTGATAAGACCACGTGAAGTACTCAGAACAGGGGCACAATTTAAAACCTATGAATTGTTTATTTCTGGAATCTTCCACGTAATATTTTCAGACCACAGTTGGCTGTAACTGAAACTGTGGAAAGCAAATTAGCAACAAAAGCTAAAGTTGAACTGTGTGCTACTGCCTCCTCCATAGCGCAGTTCCAACCTGAAAACCTGGCTGGTATTGAAGCAAAACGAACTCTCTGGATGGCACTTAGGCTACATAGACCCCAAAGTGCCAAACAGCTGCCCCTCAAGAAAGAAATTCTGCTTCTAAGAATATGTGCTACCTTGTTAACCATAAGAGATACAATGTGTGATAATAAAAAATTAGTGACCACCTTAATATCAACCAATAGAAGAATAGTTAAATAATGCTACATCCATAAGATGGAATGCTGCCATTGAAAATCATGGTTTTCTAATTACCAGGGAAAATGCTCATAATAAAATAATAAATACATATATTATTATTTATACTCACTAATATATATTTATTATCTTATACTTATTAGTAATATATACTTATTTATATATACAGATATGTGTATGCATGAATTGTATGTGTATATAAAATACATATAGTAACACTACCTTTTAAAATATATCTTTATGTAGTTCATGCTATTGTGTTAGATTGTGTTTTCTAAAATATATTAATTTATGCTAAATCACATCACGGGAAAAGCTTGCAAATATTAACCACGGCTATCTCTGGCCAGTGGATGATAGTTATTTTCTTCAACCTACTTTTCTACTTTCTCCAGTGAAGAGCTATTACTTTTATGAGAAGGTAAGCTTCACAATGCACGTTATTTTAAGGAAAGATGCTGGTACTCTTTATTTCATAGCCTGACTCCTCAGCAAGGCCCCACCCTGTTTGGGAGTGTGGGCATTTATACGCAACCACTAAAAACACATCTCCACTTTGAACTTGTAAGTGACTCTGAATTCCACTTAGGAACTCCCAGTTAACCATGGGTACCAGATAAACATGTCCTGAGTTCAATCATCTGCAATGTGACTTGAGCAGAGAGGTGGGGAGGAGAGAGGAAGTTTTAGTCTTTGTGGCTTCATGGGCTGTACTGTTTGGTGTCCCTTCAGGGGAAAAGACAGAAAAGGTTCAGATGTGGTTTAGGACAACAGGGCAGGGACTGGGGCTCTGAAGCTTCCGGGAGCACAGGTAGACCACAGCTTCCCCTATGCAGTCATTTGCACCTCATGATTTTCAGGAGGGCTCAGAACCCCCTGGAGAGAAGACTGAAATCCTGCCCACCAATCCCCTGCAAACTAGGAAACAAGGGTGCTTCAAATGCAGGTCAGATTATAGAGGAGCAGGTGCCCTCTGGGGCAGAAGGAAACGGAAATGCAGCTGTAATTCCAGTAACAAAGGTTGGTCTTCCTGGAGAGTACGGTAGTCTCTCAGCTAACACCAGGACTTGTCCTGGCTCAGGTACCCGGAGGGCACATTTGCAGCCTTGTAGGAAGGTACGGTGGGTGGGATTTGGAAGAATGATAATCCTCTAAAAGTAGTTATCACAATGGGACTCAAACAGCTTTGCAGTGGGGCTCTAAGTTTAGGGCACTGCAGCAATTGAGTCCTCTGGCTTTGAGCCGCAGTTAGTCTAGCCTGGGCCAGCGAAGACAACTCTCCCAGAGGTGGTGGTGGTTAGCAGCAGAGATGATGGGAGCAGAGTTTCTTCAACCTTGGAGACAGTGTACCTGTGAAACTGTCAGGGTCTGCTGCAGCTACTCCAAGGCTTGGCTCACCACCCTCCAGTGGGAAAAGCCCTCCTGGTGGGATTCACTAGCACCTGTGGCTAAGCTAATTTGCAGTGGGACTCCTAGCTGCATGTAACCCCAAGTGTTTTCTCATCTTGCTTAGTGGGGAACAGGGCTTTCAGCTTTAGGCAATGTGCTTTTCCGAATTCCACCATTGGGCCTGCAGGATTACAGGTGGTGGTCATCTAACACAACAGGGATGGGGACAGACTTCTAGTCCCAAGGGGCATTGTTGTGGCAGCATCAGAGCTCAGGTCTGTAGATTCCCACCACGATGGGGACACTCCACAGAACTAGGAGTCCTTCACCAGAGACAGAATTTATTTCTGGAGGCCTCTCCCTCAAGGGATCTTCTCAATCTGTCCACAGCATGTTCGGCAACCTCCCCCGCAACTGTTGCATTCTCTGCCCCATATTTATTCTTTTCTTTCTCCCAAACTTAAACCATCCATAATGACAGAGAAGCAAGCAGATACTGAAAACCACTGAAAATGACAAACGATTGACAGTAGTGGAGTTAGAGTATCTCTTTTAAAGGAGGAGGTCTGGGGTCCACCATACTTTCTCAGAAGGGAATCAGGCTACTTGTGAAATTCTTTCATTATGACAAGCCTTTGGAGGGAGACATTCGGGCAGGGGAGCTTCCTGGAATCTACTAATGATCCCCCAAAGAAAACTTAACTGACTCAGAAAGTTAACTCAGATGGTGCCGATGATGTAACTAATAGTCCCTAAGCTTATGCTGCCTGAACTTGGGAGTTTTATTCAACACATCCTTTTGAGGTAGGTAGAGTAGAAATGATCATCCCTAAGTCACAGCAAAGATCCTGAGGAGTAGGGAGGGCCACTCACTTGCCCTAATCTCTCAGCTGGTAATGGGTGGAACCAGGACTAATCAGATAATGTCATCTCACACAGGCCAGAAGGCCCTGTGTCCAAGACAAGGGTGTTTTCCTTGGCCCTATGGTTATGTTGGAATATTGAGTTGTGAGGGACTTAGAGCTCTGCTAAATTATCTGGTCTGTAAGCCTCTCTCTTCCTCTCATACCACATATCCGACCCTTCAGAAAATCCTTATTTCACATGCAGAATACATGCTAAGCATGGCCACCACTACATCCAACCCCAGTCTTCACCATCTCTCATTTAGACAATTGCTGCAGCCTCCTGACTTGCTCTCTACAGTCTGTTCTTCACACTCCAGCCAGAGGGACCTCGTTGAAACTAAGACAGGTCCTGGCAGTCCTTGCCTTAAAACCCTCCATAGCTTCCCATCTCACTCAGCGTCAAAGCCAAAGTCCACACCCTGGACCTAGGCTGCCTTGCTGGCCACCTCTCCCCATGATGGTCAGTATCTCTTTGTTCCAGCCACACTGGTCTTCTTGCTATTCCACAAACTTTCCAAACACCTTACATCAGTGCCTTGCTTCCTGCTACTACCCAGCCTGGAGTCCCCCAGATATCCCCATATCTTGTCCTTCACTTTATTCAGATCTCTGTTCAAATGTCACTTCCTCAGAGAAGCCCCCCACCCCACCACACTCTACCTAAAACAGCCCCCTGCCCCCAGGTGGTTTCTCTCCCTTCACTTTGTTTTGATTTTCTTCATAGCACTTTCCACCTCATACATTGTATTTTAAAAAGTACTGTCTGGCTCTCTTATGTAGATCTAAGCACCATATGAGTTTTGTTTTGTTAACTGCTAGCTATATGCTCATTGCCTAGAGTACTGTCTGCACTTATTTGCTGAATAAATGAAACTGAGAAACTCGGAGCAACACCTTTCTTTTTAGATAAGCCTGCCCCCCCTCCCCATAAATGTTTTATTCCTTTTCAATTTAAACAACCCAGCACATGATATCAGTCCTGTGAGCATTTATTTTTCTGATGCTATCACCTCTGGGTGACCTTTAGCACGTCACTTGACTTCCTTAGAACTCACTTTACCCAGCTGTAGAATGGGAATAAAAATACCACCCATCCTGACACGTTCATGAATCAGCCTCTGAAAAGTCTCATTATGAAGTTACAGCTGAAGTTGTAGGAGGGTTCGAGCTGTGCTCTGTTTCTCACTACTCTTGCGCAGAGCAGGCATTCATTAAGTGCTTATCAAAGTTAATATCTGTGGGACATTAGCTGCACCCTCTTCTGCTGCAGTCATAGCGGAAGCTGGCTCCCTTTCTGGGAGAATGCTCTGGGAGAACCAGAGGAATGAAGCCTGTTAGAAGGGGCACAGATTCCTTTCTCCAGAAGAAGCCAACTGCCCAATGCTTAATGAAGAAATAGCTACTGCTGGTGTGCTATTTGCTTTGAACATGAAGCAGGGAATGTCAGAAGAGAAAAACTCAGATCAGAGGATTTTTCCTCTCAGGATAATTTTTTTTTTCAGCTTGACCCTCATTAAGCCCCTGACTCTCCTAATTTTGGTGAATTTCCTGGTTCAGCTCAGAGCCACTGAAATCAGCAGATATTGTCAGAGTCAGACCCCAGGAGAATCTCATATGTGAAATAAAGGCTGGTGCCAGGGACTTTCTGATGCTTGACCAGGATTTGCAAAATAGATGAGTGCAGGAATATTCACGCTCAGCAATTTGTTTCTGTCCTCACCTCTTTCTCTTTCCTTCTCCCCCTATTTTCCTTTCTGACTATTTTTTCTTTCTCCTTCATTCATGCATTTTATGGTCCTGCAGGGCCTGGCCAATCACTGACCCTCCCACATCCAGTGATCTTGGCACCAAAGATCTAAGTTTTCTCCTTTTCTCTGCCATTTAAAGAAGTGCGTAGTGATTTCCCCAGCAGAAGTGAAAGTGATCAGGTCTGCTCAGATGTCTGTACAGGCACAAGAATGACGGTCCCAGGAGCAAGAAAAAAAGAAGGGGACTTTTGAGGCGCTGAGAGCAAACCTCACACACGTATGACCATCCAGGGAAAGGAAATGAAAACTTGTGTTCCAGGCCAATTTTGCCATTGATTATAATTCTTTGTCATCAAGAGGGTGCCAGAAAAAGTTTTTTTTTTTTAATTTTGATTTTTATACATTAATTTTAATAACTTGGACTTCCTCCTTTGCCTGAGGAGGAGCTATACACGGAGGCACAATTTATAGTTACTTTGAAGATGAATAAAACATTAACATATCTTTTGTTTCCCCTAAAATACAATACCTAAATTAGCACTGTGCTCTCATTATCACCCCACACATGCATTTAGATAGTAAATAAGCCCAGTTTTGAGCACATGTGTAAGGCTTGAGCAAGTGTGAGGTGTTCTAGGTGGCCATGTTGATACTTATGAAGGTGACCTTCAGAAATGTCCCATTTCAAGAACATCCAGAGCAGAACCAATAATCTTGGCTTTGGCCCCAGTCAGAAGGTTTTCATCTGGTGCATTTGGTCCTAATAGCAGAATCTTTCTGGTGGATTTGTTTCCAGAAAACTTGCTTGACACATTGTCAAATGGCAGAAGTTGCAAAAGTGTCATTGTTTTACATTACATATCTGTGGATATTACGCCTAGACACTGTTGCCTTTTTATCCCTTTAGCTGGCCTCTGCAGAGTAGCAGCAGGGTAAATTGTTGCCATGGTGGCAAGAATCCTTTTATGGTACATTTGTAATTGTTATAAAAAAAAAAAAAGTAACACGAGATCAAAGTTGCCAGAATTAAAGGTGATGCTTTGCTTAAGGAGAAAAGATGAACAATTCATTTAGAACATAAGAAGAAACTGTCTCTGTGATTGTCTTTGTTGAGTGAACACAGTCAAGGTTTTTACCCACACCACATGGCTCCACAGAATACAGTTTCTTTAGATTTTGGTCTTAGCTCCCACAATGTTGCTGGTTTGTTTTAATCTTATAGAAACTAGGATTTTATTTATGATCTTATTTTCATCTTTTCTTGGATTGGTAGGAAGCTCAAACATTAAATTTATAGACTATCATTAGTGACTCAACAAAAGTTTATGTTGACTTTTTTTTTCATTCTTTTTAATTAAGGGGGTCATGGGGGTACATGAATTTTATCCTTGGCTTTATTTTCTTATACATATTTTTCTTCACTCTGATCTTTCCCACCCTTTCTCTTCTCCTTTTCTATTATATATATTCTTAAAAGTTGTCATGCAAGGAGATGGAGCATGAGTATTTAGATAAATCTGGTCTTAAGGTGATAAACTTAACACACACAAAATTATCATCCTGATGATGCTATTTATCCTATTTCACTATCATTTTTAGAACAATACATTTAGAATATTGTCTTCCTTTTGGAAGTTAAGAGACAGTTTAATTCTTTTATGAATCAGCACACACTGAACTTAGGTTTTCTTCTTTGTCTTTTAAATTATGTTCTCCCCTTTTTAAAAAATTTTAATTGTTGTTCTTGTACAGTTTTCTGTCTTTTTGCTCCCATTCCAGCCCACCACCCCAGCCCTCCCCCACCCTCCCATTTCCACCCCCGCTAGTTTTTGTCCATGTGACCTTCATACTTGTTGCTCCAAACTCTTCCCCTTTCCCCCTGAAATTCCCTCCCCTCTCCCCTCTGGTGACTATCAACCCCTTCTCAATTTCAGTGTCTTTGGTTATATTATGCTTGTATGTTCTCCCTTTTTTTAACCCTTTGCCTCAAAATAAATTAATGTGAACTATGTACTTAGGTTCTATTAGTCATCAACTTGGGAACACACTTCTTCTGAAATGTCAGTGAGTATCTTCTCTCTCTCTTTTTTTTTTTTTCTGGGAGGGGTGATGAATCTATTCTGATCCATCACACTTTTTTCACTCTGTCCAGTAACTGTATCCTTGCATTTATTTCCTTACTTTCTAAACAATGTATCTACTGCTCATTTGGCCATTTCGTATTCTCTATCTATCTGTCTGTCTGTCTGTCTGTCTCTCTCTTTCTCCCCTTCTCCTTCTACCTCAGTTTTTCTATCTCTTTCTATCTCTATCTCTATTCGTCTCTCCATTCCTCCTCCCTTTCTTCCCTTCCTCCCTCCCTTCCATTTATGCTTCCCCAGGAGTTTAAGTAACAACAATATGATCAGATCATTGAAGCACAAATAAAGTCATAGAAACTATAGAAAAGGAGCAAGAAACAAGCACAACAAAAATCTAGTTACGATTCTAGTCTTAAACTCAGTCTGGGATTTCTCTTAACTCACATAAAGGGGAAAATCAGAATAGATCCTTTAAGTCATGGTAGCAGACAACTTGTATACAACCAGACTTGGGTGGAAGAAATAGAAAAGAAGAAGGTTGCAGGGGACACTGGAGATTTATTTGAACATATGATGAAATGAAGATAACCAGACCCACGTTGGAATTATCCTGACTCCTCCCTTTCTTTCTGCCTGACGTCCAATCCTTGAACAAACTCTGTCATTCCCAGTTTCAAGATAAATCTGGAATCAGTGGTATATTTCCTTTACCACTACTGTCATGATGCACGTCATCATCACCTCTTGTGTGGACTGGCATGGACTCTTTTAGTGCTTGCTCTGCCCTGTCCTTGCCCTTGAGCATGCTCTTCTCTGCCCAGCAGCCAATGGGATGATGTGAAATATGGCTCATGTCCCTCTACACAAGTCCCCAGTGGCTGCTTTTCTTTTCATCTCACTCACAGTTAGAACCCAGGTCCTTTCAATGACCTACTTGGCCCTACAAGGTCTGATCCCAATCTCTCCGAGCTTTCCCCATACTCATGGTGCTTTACCCCTGCATCCCAAATGTCTGTACTCAGGCATGTTCCCTTTGCCTGCAGAGATCCCTGGGGTATACCCATGTCTCAGTCCTTAACTCTTTCAGATCTTTGTGCAAGTGTTTCCTCATCAGAGAGACCATCTCACTTGAAGTCTCTATTATTCTACTTAAAATTAGGGCTCCTCTACTATCTGCCCTCTCCAGCCCCTAGTTTTATTTTTCTCTGTTGCACCTATTACTACCTAACATAACATACCATATATTATCATACCAACTGATTCATTGTCTATTCCTCTCTCCCCACCATTCAACTAGAGTGCAAATTCTCTGACAGAAGAGTTTTGTTTTGTTTTGAAATCATGTTGTTTATGCCTATGCTCCACCTAAAACAGTGCTGGGTGGGTAGGTAGCTCAATAAAAATGTTTGTTGAATGAATGGGTGGAATCAATGTGGCTCATTGGCACAAATTCTAAACAGCTGAGCTGGTATAGCGGAGTGCCATCTCAAATACATGAAGCAAGGTCCCCATTGACCAAGTAAAGTAGAAAATTAAGGCCATAACTGGTTAGTAAGGGCAAAGATATTTATTTATTTATCTATCTATTTATTTATTTATTTATTTATTTACTGTTATAGGATCATATAGAATTAAGGGACTGAGAGAAACTTGAGCTCTCAGTCCTGTTTCCTGACTGTCAGAACAAGAAAGTACCTTTAAATCATGTGAAAAAGGATCTTTTCTGTGTTTGAGGGCATGGGGAGAAATGCTTTGGTTTTCCAATCCTTTGGTTTTTAGAATTATTCCTTTTAATGTTCAACAACTTGTCATCTGCTTCCCTTCTTAGGAAAGCTGTATCTCTAACTTAGATGACACTCACTGAAATGGAAAGCCAAGTGCACTGACATCAACCTCCTGCTTCTTTGTATCTTCAACTATCTGGCCTCAAACACAATAAAAAAGAATACAATGTTCCTCAGGTATCTGTGACAAAAAAATAAAAATTCTACCAAACAGTACTGAAGATTTTAGCTTTTTCCTGAGTTGCCATAATTCCCTTTAAAGTACATTTTTTTATTATAAAATACAAACAACTTGCCTTTTTAAAATTTTAAAGTAGGAAGGAACTGCTAGGTCATTTGTCTGTTTAGATTTTGTATATAAAATTCTGTTAAAGCAATGTGCTATACTTTTAAAACCCATTGCATAGGGTAAGATTTTCTGGTCTAGCAGAAAGCCCATTTTGGCCATATTATTTATGTTGGATATTGCTTGAAGTCAGTTCAAGCCAATAGCAAGTTTCCAGAGAAACAGAAAGTGTGAGAGAAGGTAAGTTAGACTGGAAGTCATTTGTAGTATTTATGATTCTTTGTATGGTTGAAATGGTTTAGCCTGCAAAGCTTTTTATTTTGTTTTTTTTCTTTCCTTCCTCCCTCCCTTCTTTCCTTCCTCCCTCCCTTCTTTCCTTCCTTCTTTCTCTTTTCCTTCCTCCCTCCCTTTCTTTCTTTCCTTCCTTCCAACCATTAATCCATCCATCCATCCATCCATCCAACCATCTTTGCTCATATTTTGACTCTCTACTTCTTTCAGTCCTTCTGTTCTTTCTCCTTACCTTTCCTTTTTCTTTCAATAAGTTTCTTTCCTACTTTTAAATTTATCTTTTAACTTCTCCTATTTCCTTCCTTTTCTTTTAATTCCATTTTCTCTTGGTTTCTTTCCCCCTCCTTCCCAGCTCTCTTTCATTCTTTCTCTTGGCAGCAAATCACTTAACATTCCAACAAATCGTAAAGTATCAGGGACTGGTGTTAACACCTATTATGACCAGCCAGGCATTGCAAACTGATGGGAGTACTGATAGAGTGGCTGTAAGGCTTTGCATGGAAAGTAGCCAAATCGGCACATGGCTATTACTTAATGATGCCCAGAGACTAACAGGAAGCATTCTGCAAATTGCCTCACAAATTACACAGTGGCTCCCTGCCTTCTTGTTATTGGCATGAAGTAGATTTGTGAAACTAGATTTGCCATCCAATTTTTTTCCTTATCGTAGGAAGCATCAAAACTACCTTCCTGAACACAAAAGTTAAAAATAAATTTAAATGGAAAGTGCCATAACAAAGAAAGGATAAACAAACTTGGGAAATATTTACAATATGACAATCAAAAGGTCCAATTTCTATAATATATCAAATGTTCATGTAAATTATTTATATATACACATATACATTTCAATGGAAAATAGCAAATAGAAATCCCCACAGAGGGAAATAAAAATGACCAACAAACATAAGATGCTCAATTCAACAATTTAAAAAATCAGTTTTTAAAGATCATATTTTTGAAGAAAAATTTTTAACAAGGTATCATGCTTTATACTGGCCCGAAGAATAATATTAGTGTACATTTTCTCTTCCTTAACTTTTAAAACCTTACCATGCACACCTTTAAAATTGACTTTAAAAATACTTTCTCCCAATAAATAATTTTGCCAAATAACATCCCCTTTTTGTTCTCTTAAAAGTCTAAATTATAAAGAAATTGGAGGGCATTTTTCTGAGTAATGTTTTATTTAAGTCCAATTTTTCAGACTACGTCATCAATTCTCCATTTCCCATCCCTACTGAAATACTCAGAATATTAGGTATCACTGCCATTTTTCAAATATATGTTTTAAAACTTCATGAAACTGGAAGGAATTGGGTCACCCATGAGATCCCTTTTATCTCTTACTTAGTCAGTACAATGGAAAGTTAAAATTGCAGGATTTGAAGTCAAACCAAACCCTAGATTTAATTTTACCTCTGATATTTAGGACTGCATATTTTTGGATAAGTTACTTATTCTCTCTTTTTTTTGAAGATTTAATTTATTTATTTTTAGAGAGAGGGGAAGAGAGGGAGAGAGACAGGGAGAGAAACATCAATATGTGAGAGATATATCTATCAGTTGCCTCTCCCACACTCTGCAACTGGGGACTTGGCCCGCAACCCAGGTATGTGCCTTGACTGGGAATTGAACTGGTGACCTTTCTGTTCCCAGGCTGGCACTCAGTCCACTAGCCACACCAGCCAGGGCACTTATTCTCTTGAGCCTCAGTTTTCTCACCTGTAAAACAGGACTAACACCAGCATCTCTTTCATATGGTCGTGGTGAGGCTAAAGCGATACATAATGCACATCAAGCACTTAGCATAGTACCTAACAGAGGACTAAACAAACTGCTGAGATAATGATGGTGATGATGATGATGATGAAAGCTTAAGAAAGGAAGAGAACTGGTCATAACTATGAAAGGAACTCCACAGCTACAGCTTTAGAAAGAAGAATCTCACCTAAATGCTAAGAAAAGAATTTGCAACTTATTCATGGTTTGAATCTGAGTCCCTTGAAATCCCACTGAGTCAGTATAATACAGAATGATATCTCACTCTGGTGAATAGCTAAGCTATAAAATCTTTTACAAATTTAAATACAGTAGCATGAGGGAAACAGATCAGAAAAGAGAGTGACAATAGTCAGAACAGTAGGGAAGGCAAGCACACATCCTGGTCTATGTATAATTTTGACACAATATGGGTCAACATCTAATAATATTTCAAAGATGATGAGAGGTAACCTTGACAACCCAGCTGATGCAGGCACTCACTGAAAGAATAAGAGCTTCACAGAGAGACACAGGAGAAAATCTGGGCCATTTTTTTTGGATCAGTGTCGGCTCACAGCTTTCACCTTGCAGAAAATTCTCTGTGACTTGTAAACCAAAGTCTTCCTTTACTTTAATCAATACACATTTATTAAACATTTGTCATATGCTAGTCCTCAGTGATATAGAGATATTCCTTGCCCACAAGAAGCTTCTAAGGAAGGACACTCCCATTTATAGCCAACAGGGATGCAACATACCCCAAACAATAACCCTGCCAGCCATGGCTTATTGGTGTCATTTTATTGGTTGAGAAAATGAGGCTCAGAGAAAATACAACTAGGAAGGGTTAAGTTTAGACTTCACTATGGCTGGGTTCAGGGATCATGCTGAGAGCAACAAAAATGGAGTGTTTTTGTAAAAACTGGGATCATGCTAAGAGTAAGAGTAAGACTAGGCTAGGTTTTGCTGCAGGAGCCAACATTCTCAGTGGCTCATCACAACAACATTGTATTTCTGGATCATGTTACATGTCTATATAGGAGGGAGGGAACCCTGCTTGACACAGGCCCTGAGCTCTGCCATCTACACTGGGCCACCTCCTTTGTTGCTATGGCAGAGAAAGAGAGCATGGAGAATCACTGAGAGCTGGCTTGGAAGTGTCACTTTCAACTGCAGCTCACTGGCCAGAACTTGTCAATGACCTTCCCCAGGGTGGGGACTAGGGTGAGAGCCGTGAGGCACCTAGTGCAAAAATTGAAGGAGGGCTTGGCTTTTAGGATCGTGCAAACATAGGAATGGCACTTGTGTGACTCTTTCTATTTTTTCACCTGAGGCCCCTTGCTGGTCCCACGTTAGTTCTGGCCCTGGCCCTACCTAACTGAAAGGGGCTGGGAGATGCAGTTTTAGTGTTTAGCATGGTGAGGTAAGGTATGTATTGGTAGGCATCAGGAATGGGAATGTGAGCTGGAAATTTTGACTTCATCTGGGACACTGCCATCTGCTCCTTTCTCCTCACCTTCTGATCCAGGCAGTCACCAAACTTTGGGACTCAGGCACGTAAAGCAAAAAGTGTTACTATTCCAGGTAACATATTCAATACCTGATGTTGATGCATACATCAGGTATTGAATATGCCTATTTATACTCGTTAATTCATTTATTTATTCCTCACAACAACCCAATGCAAGAGTTCCTACTACTAATCCAGTTTTAAAATGAGCAAACTGAGGCTTGGAGAAATTGAATAACTTGCCCCAGGTCATTATTTATAAGAGTTAAAGCTAAGATTTGGACTTGTGTCTAACTATAGTAGTCCCCCCATCCATGCTTTTTGTGCTTCATGCTTGCTTTCTGTGATTAACCATGGTCTGAAAATATTAAATGGAAAATTTCAGAAATAAATAACTCAGAAGTTTTAAATGGTGTGTCATTCTGTGTGGTATGATAGAATTGCGCCTTGTCCTGCCTGGGATGTGAATCCTCCCTTTGTCTAGCCTGTCCCCTCTGTATGTGCTGGTGACCTCTTAGTCACTTAGTAGCCATCTTGGTTATCAGATCAGTTATTACAGTGAGGCCATGTTCACATAACGTTTATTATAGTATACTGTTATATTTGTTCTATTTTATCATTAGTTATTATTTTTAAATTTATTTTTTATTGTTGTTCAAGTACAGTTGTCTCTATTTTCACCCCACCCACCATGCCCCCACCCCTCATCCTACCCATTCCACCTCCTACCCTCGAACCTCCCCCCTTTGGCCTTGTCCATACGCCCTCCATACATGTTCCTTGATGGCCCTTTCCCTATCTTCCCCCATTATCCCTCTTCCCCTCCCCTCTGGCCACTGTCAGTCTTTTTCTTTATTTCAATGTCTCTGGCCATATTTTGCTTGCTTGCTTGTTCTGTAGAATAGGTTCTGCTTATAGGTGAGATCATTTGGTATTTGTCCTTCACTGCCTGGCTTATTTCACTTAGCATAATGCTCTCCAGTTCCATCCATGCTGTTGCAAAGGGTAGGAGCTCC
This sequence comes from Anoura caudifer, assembly GCA_004027475.1. Taxonomy (NCBI): domain Eukaryota; kingdom Metazoa; phylum Chordata; class Mammalia; order Chiroptera; family Phyllostomidae; genus Anoura; species Anoura caudifer. The sequence goes on from PVKU01000692.1 coordinate 331,611, forward strand.
TTTCTTTCTGCTGCATAGGAATTTCCTCAGAAAACTAAAAATGAAACTGCCTTTTGATCCAGAAATTCCACTCCTGGGATTATATCCTAAAAACCCTGAAACACCAGTTCAAAAGAACCTATGCAACCCAACATTCATAGCAGCACAATTTACAATAGCCAAATGCTGGAAGCAACCTAAGTGCCCACCAGTAGATGAGTGGATAAAAAACTATGGCACATTTACACAATGGAAAACTACTCAACAGAAAGTTATTATTTTTTTTAAAAGATTTATTTATTTATTTTTAGACAGAGGAGAAGGGAGGGAAAAAGAGGGAGAGAAACATCAATGTGTGGTTGCCTCTTGCGCCCCCGCTACTGGGGAGCTGGCCCGCAACCCAGGCATATGCCCTAGACTGGAAATCGAAGCAATGACCATTTGGTTTGCACGCAGGTCAGCGTTCAATCCACTAAGCCACACCAGCCAGGGCTAGTTATTGTTTTTAATCTCTTACTGTGCTTAATTTATAAATTAAACTTTATCACAGGCATGTATGTATAGGAAAAAACATTATATATATATATATATATATATATATATTTAGGGTTTGGTACTGTTTGTGGTTTCAGGCCTTCACTGGGGGTCTTGGAACATATGATCCATGAATAAGGGGGGACTACTGTACAAACCTCTTCCTCCTCTAAAAATCTTAACTATATGCCAGCCATCCTTGTGGGAGCTCACACTCACTTTATATCCCAAATTTACTAAGCAAGAGTATAGCCAAGCCATGTGGGTAGATCAGCCCAACCCATAAGATAGTTGGGGCAAACAACACTGACTTGCAACTGGTAGGAAGTGTATATAGACATCATCGTCAATGATGCCAAGCTTCTGTCTCTGATTAAAGGTGATGGGATTTTATTTGGGGTTTCCACATGAAAATTCAGTGTCTTCAGTTATTAGCAGATGTAGGATATAGAATGAATGTCAAAAAATCTTTACTAATCAGATATGTGATCAGAGCACACCCTTCTTCTTAGTTTTGCCAGCAATCAAATAAAGGGGCTGCATCAGATCCCCTAAGACTGCCTCCAATATTCACCTTACAAAATTCTGTGTGATGGCAGAGATAAGTACTATCATAAGGAAGGAAACTATTTTTTAAAAACATAAAGATATTCTCTAGCAAATATGAAAATACTACTATCTCAAGCAAAATAGAGATAGTGTCTGACTACTAATACTGATGCAAATTTATTATATTTCAACACAAAATCATTCCCTAATCAGACAAAAATGTAGGGTTAATGGGGAGAAAGAGCAGCAATTTCCCTTGTTAATTTAATCAATTGAGTTTTCTTTTGCCAAAATGTTAAAAAGTGTTTATTTTGGGTTTGTTGTGCAGAAAATACAGAATGAGTGTGAATGAGGCTTGAAGTTTGACTCCTGAGGACACGTGGACAATCACAAATGGCTGAGATGATGAGAGACTGTGAAGACAGAGACCACAGATGTTCTTTACAAAGGAACTGGGGGAGAACAAATTTGTTTAATGAAGGAGGAGGAGCATTTTGAAGCAGTCATTAATGATAAAGTCATATGCAACAGTGCACACAAAAAACCTAGCCCTTCCAATTGTTATTATTACTTTTTTTGTGGAAACATCTGGCCAAAACATGTTGAGAAAAAAGAAAACTTTTCTGTTTTGAGCAAGCAGGATCTTGCTGGGAAGAGATGAAAACTTGAGCTAATTACTGGATGTCTATAAAAAGAAAGGGCCAGCTTTATATTTGAGACCATTTTTTTCCCTACAGGGTAGACTGTCTAATGTAAAAGCAGTGCTATGCTGTGGGAAATAAATACAGGGTAGGAAACAATGAATTATATCAAATCTATAATACTTCGCCATAAGGGTTATTAAAATAGCATTCAGTTTTTACTTACTTTTATAAGCGGGCCAAGGGAAAAACCAGACAAGTCTGAGACTTGTGTGATAAAGACCACAAAACTCCACATTTTCTTATGTGTAAAAGGTTGCAGACCTTTTCTTTAAAGTATCCCAGGTATTACAGAAGTCAATAATACACATTTTGAAACTTCATTTTGTATTTATTTTAAGACTATAATATCTCCAAAGTTTTTGAAATCTCCTTTCTCAATGCCTTTTTGCATTTTCCTATAACCCAATCTTTATTTTGTTCATTTTCCAGAGTTGTAGATTCTTCAGCCTACAAAAACAAAAGAGAAAGAAAAGAAAGAAAGAAAGAAAGAAAGAAAGAAAGAAAGAAAGAAAGAAAGAAAGGTGGAACATTCTGTGTGACCCTGTCAAGATTCTACTAAACAAAGCCAGCCCGGAGGATAAGACATTTTACCCAGCCATTTACCCAGTCCTGCAGACAATGAGCCATTCTAACAGGATTAGGATCTGATCTAGGCGGAGGGATGCTTGATCCCATTGGCTTCTTCCTATAGGAACAAGATTCTTGGGATCACTCAGAGGGAAATTTTTTGAAAGTCTGTTTAAGTTGGTTGAGTGGAAAATGTATCCCGCAAATGAATCTCAGGAGAATTTGGGTGAACATTTTTGAAAAATTCTTTACAAAGAGCTAGGCCAGTCGCTATCTACCTCCTAGTTGTGTGACATCACCTACACTGTCAGGTACCTGGCTGAGACCTGCGGGCTCAGGGACATAGGGAATCTGGCTTCTGTAACCCAGTCTCCTTGGGACCACTCTGTACCTTGGCCATATCTCATGCAACAGCCTGCCACCTTCTGTCCATACAAGCACCCCACTGCCAAAAATCAGTTCTCAGACAGTCAGAAATATCAAAACTATTTTGAGAACAAGCCAGCTGTACTGTTCAATAGTGACCTTCTCCTCTGTGGCTCCCCACGCTTTCCACTGCTCCCCATTGTCTCTCTAAAATTGAGACCATTCCATCTGTCATTTACTATCATTCTTGCAATGTTGGTGTCCTTAAAGTGGAGAACTATTTCTCTCAAACAGTCTATCAGAAGTGAAAACAAAAAACAAAACAAAACTGAGAGACCAAAAAGATTGTGCGGCTTTTCTGATTTCTGACTGTTCCCTGTGCATTTTGATTTGCAATCCTTGCAAATAGGACTGTAATGTCCACAAGGGGCATGATGATGCCTCTTTTTGCTCAGCATTGTTCCTTCTGCCAGACCTTAGAACTGTTTCTGGCCTCTAGAAGATGCTCAAAAACTTAACCTACCAAGTATTGAAGTGAATGCGTCTAATTTGGCTATGCTCTGTGCTTGGTGCTTTGAGTATAGATATAAATAAGACATGGTTCTTGCCATCAAAGCCTGAGAGAGGACTAATCTTTCCAATATGTCTGCCAGTGCTGCTGGCTTTAAGTGAAGCCACTGAAATGGAAGTTCCCATTAAAGCTCTGGTTTAAGGATCCTAAAGGAAAGTCTGCTCCCTAAAGTCTTTCCCATTATTCAGACAGCACATGGTATTTCCTGCATTTATGAACAAGGATAACATCAATGGCAAACATAATTTATGAGTGCTTACTGTATATTGGACACTTGTCCAAAGTGCCTTGCATAAATTCCCTAACACATGCATAGTGGCCCTTAGGCAGTAGATGTATTAATCCTATTATTGATGAAGAAAGAGAGGCTTAGAGACTATGTGTCCTGGCTGGAACAGGCCCTGCACAGCTATTTGTTGGGGTAGCTGTTTGCGGTCCTGGCTTGTCGGATTTCAAACACTGGGGCCATAACCATTCCCTGTTCAGCCTCCCATTCCTTCCTAAGGGCAGAGTAATTTTTGTGAGAAAAGGCAATAAATTGACAGGTATTACTTGGTCTGACTTTGTCACTTATGGAAAACAAAGCGGGATTCCTTTGGATTTGATTCATCCAACCATTTACTGATATGGGGGCTGAGTACTGCACCCCTGCAGCACAGGTACAGAACCTGGGACACCCTGTAAGCCACACAGGTCCTAAGAGGCAGACTGCCAGTCTGACTGGATCACCCTCCAGTATTCTCTCTGCTGTATGGGGAGAGAAGCCTCTGGGATTTCAGAAAGGCATTTTCTGTCCCAGGTTTTTACCAAAGGATGGGACTCCATGAAGCATTTTCCCATCTTGTCTAAAGTCGTTTAAGGAGAACAAATTAATGAGTAGAATCATATATGACCAAAAAATGCATGCCTCACCTGGGTCTGCCTGCTAGTCTCTATCACCCTCTAAACCAGTGGTCCTCCGCAGGGGTGTTTTGCCCCTGATGGGACACTTGACAATTCTTGGAGGCATTTTTCATGGTTGTAACTGGGGCTGGGTGGGTGCTACAGTTTCTAGTGCATAGAGGCCACAGATGCTGCTAAATACCCTACAGTGCACAGGGCAGCCCCCAACACAAAGAATTATTTGGTCTAAAAAACCCTGCTGCAAAGCAATGTTCTCTGTATGCCTTAAGGAAAACCCTTATTCTTTCAAAAAGTATAGAAAAGCCAGATGGTTCAATAGACAAAATAACTAAATGAATCACATAAAATATGATGTGTAGCACTACTGATGAGAAGGAAGATTTTTTACTTATTTATTTGAACATGATGTTTGATACGTTTCTCTCACTCCCAAAGAAGAAGGATATGTATGGTAAAAAAATTTTAACTTCCAGTATTTTGAAAACAAAGTATTATACAATTAATAAAATATCAGTTGAGGTCCATTTTCTATCTAAATAAGCTAGAACAAAACAGAATAATACAGCCAAGTTTAATACAGTCAGTGAAGAAAACCAAGTGTTTATATCTGGGGGTATGAGTTGGGTAAGGGTGAGGACAGGGTTGATTAGAGGTATTTCTTTAAGCAGGTGATGTTTAGCCCTGGCTAGAATAGCTCTGTGGCTCTGCTGGCCTGCAAACCAAAGGGACACTGGTTCGATTCCCAGTCAGGACACATGCCTGGGTTGCGGGCCAGGTCCCCAGTAGGGGGGCATGTGAGAGGCAACCACACATTGATGTTTCTCTCCCTCTTTCTCTTACCCTTTCCCTCTGTCTATAAATAAATAAATAAATAAAATCTTTTTATAAAAAAGGAGGTGATGTTTAAACTGAGATCCGTAGGATTAATGAATCCTGTGGACACGTCTGGGGACAACATGTTCCAGGCACAATGAGCTACCTCAGAGCTTCTGCTTGCTCAGACTTTTGGCTCCAATGTCAATTTATCTTGCATGTAGGTCTTCATGCCTTTTTAGTTCCCACTACTTCTGCTCATGGTCTTATTCTCTAATTGTTCTGCCTTCAGCATATTAAGTGGGAGAAGATGAGTAGGTCAATTCTTTCTATTCACCTCTGGCTTGTATGACTTTCTAGTTACTCCTGTTTCTGCAACTAGAGTTTAATTTCTTTTTGGGCAGAAGCCAGTGTCCTCTGACAACCTTGCTTTGCATCTCCTGGAAGTCTTCCTGGCCATTGCCATGTGACAATCCCTCTTTCATATGAATGAAGGTAGAGTTTTGGACTGTATGGTAATATAACATGTGGGCAAGTCCACTGTTACATATAAATTTACCCTAATTCCAATGAGAGGTGGAAAAGGAAAGCATGAGATACCCTTTGACATCTTTATGTCTTTGTTCATATAAATCATTTTGGATACAAAAGAGAGAGGCGTGTCCCATCCCCAGCTCCCATCTCCACTGAGCTTGACTGTGGGTGGACCTCTGTAGCTGTGCTTCCTAAAATAGGGTGTTGTGTTGTTTAGCCTTCTCAAACAACTCAAGAAAGAAGCTTTATAAGCAGAACCACAGAAACAGTATGAATAATATCTCATTGTTACTCAATATTCTGTTCAATAGAAAATTAAAAAAGGCTTTATTGAAAAATACTTCTGGGTGATTTCTGTCTTTCAGAGTTCAGAATCTTTCATCCAAGTCTTTTAAAAGAACTTATTACTTAGTTTAGATTTCACAGGAGGAAGGAATCTCTTAGTGTGGGCCATGAATTACTCTAAAGTGGGAGGGATACCTTCTGATGTTTCTTTTGTTTTCACCAAATGCATGGCAGGGGCTGAATAGAAAGTGCTGCCTGAGAAGACTAGTCCATAAATGTTGTTTAATGAGCAAAGGAGGGGAGGCATGAAGTCCTAGACCTGCCCACCTCTTTGGCATATCACTGCCATCCCCTCCCTGGACAGTCTTTTTGTTCTTCCATTGTGGTACTTATCACATTCCACCATCATCAATATTATCGTCATCATCATTGCCTCATCATCTGAGTTACCTACTAAGGGTTGTTATTGAGGGTAGCCCTGGCAAGCTTTTAGAAGCTTGGTTGTCTCAGGCATCCATTTGTCCATTTGTCCATCCACCCATCCAAGCATCCAGTCCCCTAAATAGGAGACTCTTAGACCCCAAGTTATTAAGCTAGTAGTACCATTTTGACCATAGAAAACTACTTCATGGTTTGAGTTCTTAAGCTACATACAAATGGGAGAATGGGGTAGAGTGGAGGACTCATGAAAGTGTGTGTGTATGAATTTGAGTACACACAACAGCGAGGAGGTACAGAGTTATTCAACAGCTACTTGTGAAATAAGAAAACAATAAATATGTAGAATTGTTTTTGGAGATTTATATGGCTTCTCCTGGGAAAACCACAAGGTCTCAAACAAAGACCTTTTATGAGAAGCCATAAATAATAAAGGCCACTTACCTAAAAAGAGCATGCACAAAGAGAAGCTAACTCAAGAGAAACATTGAGAAATAGGGAAGCACTGAGAAATAAGGAAGAACCTTAATGAAGAGGAAGTAGAGTGAGGAGGCAAGCAAAACCCATCAAGCTGAAAAAAAAAAAAAATAGCATATCTATATTACTTCTGTGCCAAGCATAGTCTCAGGCATTGAGGCAGAATATGGGAGTCCAGGAGGAAGAAGAGACATGACTCTGGCCCTAAAGAAATCCTTGCAGTTCCTCTAGACTCTCTGCACTCCCACTCTTCCACTCACTGGCACTAAATCAGATTTGCTTCTCTGTGGGTTTTTCTTGATGTCCTAAAACAGGATAAGGTATAATCTCATTTCTGCACTCATAACTCCCACCCTATTCATCTCTCTACTAAGGACTTACTGTTTCATTAAATGTTGTTTACTTGTCTGGATTCCCTAACCTTGCTGTAGTATTGTAGGGAAAGAATTTTGTCTAGGTTATCTTTTAATTTCTAGAGCACAGACACTCTGTTGATACTTAAAAAATGGTTGAGAAATGAAGGAGGAATAAAGGAGAAGTGGCGACTCTATTATCTTTACTAGGTAGAAAAACACAGTGAGACTTTTAGACTTTTCTCCCTCCCCCACTTCCTCCCTTCCTCCCTCCCTCCACTTTTTCCTTCCTTCCTTCAACCAACCATCCAGCAAATACTGGTATTTCCTAATTGTCAGTCACTTGGACAAGACATAATACTACTAGCCCTTGAGTACTGAATCCCTCTTAGAGGATTCAGACTCAGTAGGAAAGTAGGATGCAATGTGATAACAAAGAGGTAGATAGTGATGATGGCGGCACACATCAGAAATATAATTAATGCCACAGAGTTGTATACTTACTAATGGTTAAAATGGCAAATTTTACGTTATATATTTTACAAAATAAAAAATTTGAAAGTATCTATTGCATACTAAACTTACATGAAGCTCAAGTGATAAGCAAAGTAATCTACAGTCTGGAAAATCAGAGGGTATGCACTTGGGAAATTTTTATTCGAAAGGGGTAGGTGTAAATTTTTTAGGAAGAAAACATATTTTATAAGTTGTTCGAGTTGCTGATTACATGGGTGTATACAATTGTCAAAAGTCATCAAACCAAACATTTAATATCTATGTTTTTAATCATATGTTAGTAATTTCTCGATTAAAAGTTAAGGTAAAATTCAAAAAAGGAGGTAGAAGAGGAGTTCATATGAGCAATAGGAGAGACACTTAATCCTACTAAGGGATGGGGCTCAGGGAAGGCTTTTTAAAAGGCAGACACTTACATAAGCATGTGCAACAGCAAGGAGATAATCTACACATCTGCAAGAAGCAAAAAGACACCCAGAGATGGGAAGTGACGTATCCAAGTTCACACCATTCACTGAAATGGTGAAGGTGAAAATAACACCCAATTTTCTGCTTCCTAAGACAGGGCTCATTCCTGAAACCTGTCTTTCAGCCCTAAGCCCACTGCTCCATGTTCTACTCTGTGATGCTGCATTTCCCAGACACTTGCACTTCTGTGTTACATTCTGCCAAGGGGAGGCAGTGGTGGACAATGGGAAGCAGGAGTTAGGGAGAGGGTGCAGTGTGCTGCTCTAGTCCGCTGTTTTCTGGTATTTCAAGTATTGGTGACAAACATCCATTAGCGTATGAGCACCAGCCCTGCAGTGTCCCCTCAAAGGTTCAAGTACCCATCACCTGTTGATCCCAGTGAGAAGTCCCAGTGCCAAGACCCTAATGCCAGCGGTATGAGTTCAGGCAACATAATCACCCTTGGAGGTCTGAACTGAAATGAAAACCAGACTCATGATCTTTTCCCCCCAAACCATGTCTTCTCCCAGGGCTTCCAAGCTTAGTGAATGACATCAGGTCATATAAGGAGTTATCCTAGACATCTCCCTCTTCCTCCCTCCCCCTATCCAAAACCAACACCATGTCCTGACCATTCTACTTCCTAGAAACTTCTTAGACATGTTCACTTCTTCTCTCCACTCCCACCCCAGGATGTGCTACCATCAACTCTTGCCTGCACTTCTGTCATAAACTCCTAGCTGATGTAGCATTATCTCTGCCCACCTCATTGACTACCTATTCTTATTTGATTTCATGCAGTTGTAAGCCACTGAATCAGGAGATCTGATGTCTAGTCACGGCTCTATTGGTATCCAGTACAGTCTTGGGAAAGTCAGTTAATTTCCCTGGCTTCTGGTTTTCCAAATTATAAACAATCAGGATAAACATATAGGCCCCTGCACGCATGCCAATGATCAAGGAAGGCTTCACTGAGGAGGTAGCCCTGGACCTGGATATTAGAGGATGGGGAGAATTTTCACTTGTGCTCTAAGTGAAAACCATGGCCCAAAGAATAGGCAATGTGTCCTTGTGTGTTTAGGAAGAGCACAAAGACCACAAGTAGAAGACCACTCTATTATAAGGTTAATGTCCTGGAATGCATGATGAGATGGACTGGAATGACGCTCCTTCCCAGGCTTCCTCACTTCACCAAAGGGTACTGCTGTCTTGAAGTGCTCAGTCCAAAACCTCAGCATTGTCTATGAGTTCTCTCTTTTTCTCCACCAACTCACATTCAACCCATTGGGAAATCTTGTTGGCATGATGGCCAAACCCAGAGCAATTGCTCCCCACCTTCTGCTTCTCTCCTCTACTGCCATTGAGGTCAATGCCTGCACTGCAATATCCTCTCCAGAGCTTTCTCTCCTTCCACGCCCGTCCACTTACAATACGTATGTAAGGCAGCCAGACCCTGGAGTAAAATTCCAAGCCAGCCAGCCCTTGGAATAAAATTCAAATTCCTCACCATGACCTAAAAGGTTCAGAACAATTTGACTCCTATTCAGGGTGCTGTGTTTTGTGGCCCAGGTTCCCTTCCAGCACGGAAGGACTTATACTTCCAGCTGTTGAGGGTGCTGCTGCCGAATAGCCCTACCCTCTCAGCCCTGGTTGTTCAACATGGGGATGTGGAGGCCTGACCCTTTTGTCCCAGCACTGAAGGCCTATCTCAGTTCAGAGCTCCCCAGGGATTGACTAAGGTCCCTTTGTGAGGCACCACAGCCCAGCTTCTCCCTCCACCCACTCTTACTTCCTCCTCTTCCCTTCCTAGTTGGTGATCCCAAGAACCAGGGGACCCAACTGACCACAGTCCCTGTGGAACCCGTGTGGTGCTGTCCTCCTCCAAAAGAGTCACCTGGCATTTCTTTCAGTTCCTGTACTGCACCGTCTTACTTCCGGCTTCAGGGCCATGACTTTACCTGTTTGTTCCCCCTGTCTGCAAATCTCTTTCAGCTCCCTGCCTGCTTAGCTCATACTCATCCTTCAGAGGTCACTTCAAAAGAAACTTTGCAGGAAGTTCACCCCTCATCTGGCAGACTAGGGCAGGGTCTCTGTTATAAACTCTCACAACACCCTCAACTTTTTCTTGGCACTTACCTCTTATCATGTGTTTAATATCTCTCTTTCCTGCTAGAATATAAGCTTCAGAGGGTAGTGATTTTGTCTGCTTTTTTCACCCATGTCTGCTTAGCACTGAGCAGACTGCCTTTCATTTAATAATACTTAATGCATTTATTTGTTGAATGAGTGAACAAATGAACCATTTAATTCCCTTGTCTTGTTCCTTAGTGATAGGCAGAAAAAGGCAATGATGAGGGTCTCCGTAACTGTGGTTGACAACAGCTGGCTTTTCCCGCTCACTCAGAAAGCAAAACAAAACAACAAAAGAAACATAAGCAGCAACCTAAAGAGAAAAAGTGTCTGGACCACATCCAGAATGAGAGCTGCAGTCAACTGAGGCTGACTGGTACATGTTTCAGCCAATGCAGCATGGAAAGTGTGATGGCCTCAGGAGAGATCCCCAAAGTGCCTTCTCGGTGTCCAACATAGAGTCAAATGTGTCCCCAAAAGTGTACAATGTGTCAGTTAAATTAAGACTCAATTCAAGTCAAGAAGTATTTGTCTTTTCTCTTAAAATTCCCAGTTTCTATTTTTACATTGAAATCTTCAATCTTTTTTAACTGTGGCCTGGTATACAATAAAATAGCCAACTTAAGGAAAATGAAGTTCTTTCTCACTTGTGACTCAAATCTAGAAGCCATAAAATCAAAGATGAATAAATTAAAGCAATTCTGCATGGCAGAAACTCCATAAGCAGAGATAAAATGCAAATGACACACTGGGAAAACTAATTGTAATTTGTGTTACAAAATGTTTATCTCTCTGATATATAAGGAATGACTTGGAACTAATATGAAAAAGACTAACAAGTATGTAGAAAAATGGGCAGAAGCAGGTACAGAGAATTCACACACACAAAAAGGCAAAAGAAATGGCAGCTAAACATCTAACAAGATTCACAGTTTCACTTTAAGAGAAACTACATCAGACACCATTTGTGATACTGGCAGAAATCTGAGTGTCTGGTCCCTTATTCACTGGTGAGCCTGTGGGGAAACAACCACTATCATTCATTGCTTGTAGATATGCAAATTGCTAAACTCCCAGGGAAGACAATTTGACGATATCAATTAGCAATGCACATATCCTTCATCCCAGAAATTCCACTTTTAAGACTTTATCCTACAGTTGTACTGGTATGTGTGTGAAGGGCCTATGGAATAAGTTATTAATTGTAGTATAGTTTGTAACAGGAAAGAATGGAAAATTATAGCACATTAATCAACGAGACACTTTATGATTGATTTCTAAGTAGGGCTTAGCAAAGAGGTTCAAGGTACATTGTTAGTTAAAAAAACACAAAGTGAACAAGTGTATGATAACACTTTTCATATAGCAAAGAGGGAGAAATAAGGATACATGTTATATTTTCACAGAGAAAATGGGAATAATAGTTTTCTTGGTGATGGTGGTGGGGGTGCAGATTCGTGGTGTGAGTACCAGGTAGAAGAGAAAGATTGGGAAGAGATTCTTTGCTAAATACCTTTGATTATTGTAACTGATGAACAATGACGACATTACTGAATATCCCTTCCTAAAATTTTGTATTGCCTATTCAAAAAATAAATAATAACACAGAAGACCCTATGGAATACCACATGGGTACCTCACATTCCTTGGAGAGAGCAAAGATACCTCCTGCCCCAAGGAGCTTTCAGTCTACTGTGGAAATCATCTAAACACAGGGAAAAAGAGGAGTGTACTGGAAAGAAAATGACTATATTAAAAGAGAAGATTAGGACAAAGTGGTGGAGACTAGAGTTCAAGTGGTTGGGTTCATGGAGAAGATACAAGAAACTAGGTCTTCAAGACCGAGCCATTTTTGGAAGGCAAGAGATCAGGTCAGCACAGTGCCAAGCCCTTTTTGGAGGCCATTTGCTTCATCTTCTCAAAAAACATAATCTTCATTTTTACAGGAAGAATGTGAGTTACAGAAGTATTAAGTAACATACTCAAGATTATTTAGCTTGGATTCATATACACATCTTTCTTCAGTGGCATCCCCCATCCTTATTTAATTTAATTTAATTCTATTTTATTTTTAAAGAGACAATTGTTTGTCCTCAGATAAAATTTGTGTCCAGTGAAATGCAAAGATCCCAAATATCTTTTCAATTTGGTGAGCTTTAACAAATGTATACACTTTATAACCAATACTCCAAACAAGATACAGAATACTTTCACTAATCTAGAAAGTTCTCTCATGCGTCCTTCCAATTGATCCCAACTGCTGTAGAAAACCACTGCTTTGATTTTTATCATGATAGACCAGTTTTGCCTATGTTGTTGAACATATCAGTACTATGTGCATTTTTATTGTTGAGTAGTATTCCATTATTTAAACAGCACAATTTGTTTATACATTTTTCTGCTTATGGACATTTGAGTTGCTGCCAGGTTTTGGATATTAAGAATAAAGGTGGTGTGAACATTCTTGTATAGGATTTTGTGCAAATATATGCTTTTATTTCTTTTAAGTAAATACCTAGGAGTAGAATTCATGGGTTACAGACTAAGCGTATCTTTAACCTTATAAGAAATTGCCACATTTACACAGTGGCTCTCCTATTTTGCAATGCATGAGAATTCCAGCCACTCCGTATGCCCACCAACATTTGCTATTGTCTTGATTTTGGCTACTGAGCTCTTTTTTCAGGTGCTATTGGCCACTCATATATTTTCTTTGTGAAGTATCTATTCAAGTAGTTGCCCATTATTTTTGTTGTTACTGATTTGCAAAAGTTCCTTATACATTCTGGATACAAACCCTGTATTATATATATGCATTATAGATATTTTATCACTATCTTTTGATGAGTTTTAAGTTTTCATGAAGTCTAACTTATCATTTATGATTTATCCTTTTTGCATCCCCTTGTTTATTCCAAGCTCATGAGGATATTTACCTAAGTGTTTTTTTCTAGAATTTTTCATGTTTGGGTCTATAGCTGAAGCTTTTGTGTTTAGTTCTAGGATCCATTTAGAATTAATTTCTGCTTATGGAATAAAGTTATCAAGGTCCTTCCTCCTCCAGCCTCCTGTATATTTATCCAGTTTTTCCAGGACAGATCATTGAAAAGATTTTATTTTCTCCAATAAATTGCCTTGGATTTTTTTGTTGAAAATCCATCGAAAAGTACGTGCAGGTCTGTTTCTGAATTCTGTATTCTGATTGATTGATGTATGTGTCAATATTTATGCTAATGTATCTTGATTGTTATAGCTTCATAGTAAGTCTCGAAATTAGGCAATGTGAGTCCTCCAAATCTTTCTTCTAGCTCAAGGTTGTTTTGGCTTTTCTTAGTTTCTTTGCATTTTAGAATCATCATCACTTTCCTCAGGAAACCTACTTGAATTTTATTGGAGATGCTTTAAAAGTCTTTCAAGGAAAGACAAGTGTCTTTCAAGGAATTTGTCCAATTAATCTAACTCATTAAACTTTGTTGGCATAAAGTAGTTTATAATATTTCCGATTACCCTTTTAATGCCTATAGGATCTGTAATGACATGTCCTCTTTCATTACTGATATTCATAATTTGTGCTCTTGTTCTTTCTCAGTCTTCCTAGGAGTTTATAAATTTTATTAATATTTTCAAAGAACAAACTATTTTGTCAAATTTTTCTATTTTTTATTTTTTTAATTTTTTAAAAAATATTTTATTTATCTTTAGAGGGGAAGGGAAGGAGAGAGGGAGAGAAATATCAATGTATGGTTGCCTCTCGTGCGTCCCCTGCTGGGAACTGGCCTGCAACCCAGGCATGTGCCTTGACTGGGAATCGAACCGTGATCCTTTAGTTCACAGGCCCGTGCTCAATCCACTGAGCTACACCAGCCAGGGCAAATTTTCCTATTTTTTAATTTTATACCATTAGTTTTGCTTTTATAGTTCTTTCTTGCTATTTACTTGGGAATTAATTTGCTCTTTTCTTTTGGTTTCTTAGGTTAGAAACACAGATCACTGAATTTTGCCCTTTTTTCTTTTCTAATATTTTAAATTCATAAATTTTCTTTGAAGTGCAGCTTCAGCCATATCTCACACATTTTGACATGCTGTATTTTATAGCATTTATTTTGAAGTATTTTCTAATATCCCTTGTAATTTCTTCTTTAATTCCCATATTATTTAAAAATGTATTGTTTAGTTCTAAAATATTTGAGGATTTTCTAGATATTTTCTTGCTATTAAGTTCTAAATTTCACTGTGGTTGGAGAATAGACTTTCATTTTAGTCTTTTTAAATTTATTGAGAATTCTTTCATGGTTCAGGATATGATGATGTAGCCTGGTAAATATTCCCTATGCACTTGAATATAATGTATATTCTATAGTGATTTCATATGGGCTATAAATACCATTGAGATCAAAGTGATTGACAGTGTTTAGATATTCTATATACACCACTTGCTCTATTAAGTACTGTCTACTTGTTCTACCAATTAGTAAAAGGGAGGTTAAACTCTCCAACCATAATGTAAATTTGTCTAATTCTCCCTTTAGTTCTACAAGCTTTTGCTTAATGTATTGTAAACCTCTGTTTCTAAGTTAATACACATTTATAATTGCTAGACCTTCCTTTTATTATTACAAAATATTTGTCTTTATCTCTGCTATTACTCCTTCTGAAGACAGCTTTGTTTGGTATTATATAGCCACATTAGCTTTCTTATGCTCACAGTTTGCATGATATATATTTCTCATCCTCTGCTTTCAACCTAACCTTACATTTAAGTTGTATGTGTTATAGACAACAAGGAGCTATGCCTTGCTTTTGTATCCAGTCAAAAAATATCTGCCTTTTAATTGTAGGCTTAGTCTATTTATTTTTAATGTAATTATTGATAAGGTTGGGTTTAAGTCTACATTCTTGCTATTTGTTTTCTATTCATCTCTCTTCATTCCTCTATTTATTTTTTCTATTTCCTGGAAGGCTAATCAAATATTTTTAATATTGCATTCAATTCTTTTATTGGGTTTTTAGTCTTTTCTCTAGGGATTAAAATATGCATTGTTTACTAGTGGCAGTCTATTTAGAATTAATATTCTACCACTTCATATAAAATAGTTAGAAAAATATTACATTATTTCTATGTCTTTTGTGCTATTTTTGTCATATATTGTCCACGTGACACATAGTAGGAATGTGATAAATGTACATTGAATGCGGGTATGGCATCAGGGTGAAATAGCTAAGAGAAGGAAAGGTCACATTATAATTTTGACCACCATCTAGCTGCTTTTTAAGTCCAAGATTGGTAGTAGAGATCATCATTCTCATTTAACTACTTACTGCATATCTGGGGGGCACAGCTGTGACAGAGAGAAGAATAAACTTTAAAGAGTCAGGATTCTTTGTTGCAAGTTCTGGAAATCCAAATCAAACTGGCTGAGCGAAAAAACAAAGGAAAAGGACAGGTATTTATCAGTTTTCAAAACTGAGAGGTTTAAGAATGCTACATCCAGGGGCTCAAACGATGTTATGAAGCCTTTTTACTTCATCTTTCTCTCTCTTCTCTCTTATCTGTTTGTCTCTGCTTCTCTTTGTGTGTTGGCTTCATTCTCTTTGATGGAGGTAGACTCTCCCCACAGGGCAGAAAAGATATTTCTTTGAAAACCCCAGGTCTATAGTTTTTTTAAGCTCTGCAAAGTGGCAGGGCTCTGATTGGCTCATTTTAATGATCTTCAGTCACATGATCTTTTCTGAACCAATCAGTGCATACCAAGGAACTTAGTACAGTGATTGACAAAGACTGAGTCATGGGCTCTCTTGATAGTTGATGGGGGATAGCTGATATTCCCAACAGCCTCGCATGGAATGAGGAATGAGTTCTTCAAAGAACTTTGAAGAAAGTGAATGGGAAAGCAAATGGGCAGACAAAAGATGGCCATTCCAGTCTGTTATAATTTCTTTTAAAGTCCTGCCTGCACTATCTTTTGCATGACTTTAGCCAAATCACCTCCCTCCTGTAGCTTCAATTTCTCACTTGCACAATGATCTCTGAGATTTCTTCTATCTCTAAGGTTGGAAGCAATAGAAATATCCCTCAAAAGTGAAATGAATCAAGCAAAGAATATTTATATAATGAATACAACACAGTAACCAAAAAAATTAACTGAAGTTGCATATCCAAAACATAATGTTGACCAAAAGTGCAATTTGAAAAAGGCCAGATATAGTATTATGGCACTTAAATACAATTTTGGAATATAAGATAAAAATGTAAAAGCATGATTAATCCCAAATTTAAGATAGTTATGGTCCACGATTAATCCCAAATTTAGGAAAGTTATTTTTAATTTAGGACCATAACCATTACTATTGATGGAGGGATAAGAAAGGGAAGTAGAAAGAGTACAGAGGGGGCTTCAACTCTGTAATATCTCTAATGTTTTGTTGGGTAAAATATGTTTAAAAGTATGGTGTAATATTATGATGTGATAAAATCCAGTGGCAGGCACATGAGTATTTGTTACATTTTACACTAAATTTTCTGTATGCTTAAAATTTGCAAAATAACAATAGCTATGAGTAAAATACTACTTTACACAAATCAACTCATTTCATCCATGTATTACTTATTTATAGGAGGGCACATTGCATGGCTGGGAAACTTTAGTCATTGCCAGGCAAATAGTGGGCACCAACTCTGGAACTATGGGATGTAGTATAGTAATGAAAGCCAAGAATGCTAGGCCAAGGCTGAAGGAAGTCCAGAAAGATTTTAATGTGGAGAAAGACACTGTGGAGCTGGGTTTTAGGAAGGCCAAGAGTAAACTGGGAGATTAGAGGGTGGAGCCTAAAAGTAGGGGACCAGCCATGAGACTGTCCAGCAGAGGAGAGAGAATGAGGGTGGTGGCTGAGAGGTGGACAGGTGGAGATGGACCAACAGTATGTGAGAACTGAGCTAAATGCTTTTATATTTGCTGTCTTGTTTATGGATCTCCAAACCCCTAAAAGGTAAATATTCTAATGCCATTTTGTCGATGAGGAAACTGAATTCCTCTTCTCTACTCTCTGAGACCCAGTTCCTGGTGGTGAATCCCTCTGTGCTGGAAGAGAAACAAATCCATGACATTTTGCCTTCTGTTGGCTCTTCCCAACTCACATGGTTTCTGAGAACTTCCCTGCAATGACCTAAAAATTAAAATTTCCTTGTTGCTAAATATAGGCCAGTGAAATTACTCATTATTAGGTAGTTCTCACCTTAAAAAAATCTGCAAAGAGATTCCTATGGTGTAGTAAGGAAGAAAATAGCTCCATTTCTTTACAAAATAAATGGGACTGTTAGAGGTGACTGATGCACTCAAGTTTTACTAGGAGAGTGAACCCCAGGTATAACTGTGGATTCAGGAAGTTTGCTTTGGTGGTGCTGTGCTTCTCTGCCCAGGGAGACCTGGTGCTTCCTAGAGGTTTCTCTGGGCAGTGATTAGCACCAGCTTCCAGTTGAGGCCCAGCTGAGGCCAAGCCCTATGTGTGGTTGGGTGGGACAGGGTCCTGCCCTCAAGCTGCTGACAGCTTGGTAAAAGATTAACAGCAGGTCACAGAACCCCTCTGCAACTTATGCTCATAAAACTAAGTTTCTGTCAGCTTGCCTGTCATCACATTGCAGGAAACAGCTTGGTAGACTTTTATGAAATCTGGAGGGTGTGCTTGGGACAATCTGACATAAAGTAGGCACTGTGGAGTACACAAAAATTAACCCTTTTAAAAATTAACTTTGAATACTTCTTTCCAGCTCTTTCTTGCCTATAATGTTTCTTTTGAGAAATTAGCTGACAGTCTGATGGGAACTCCTTTGTAAGTTACTGTCTCCTTTTCTCTTGCTGCTTTTAAGATTCTCTCCTTATCTTTAATTTTAGTAATGTAATTATGATGTGCCTTGGTGTGTGCTTCCTTGGGTCCAACTTCTTCGGGACTCTGAGCTTCCTGGACTCCCTGGAAGTCTATTTCCTTTGCCAGATTGGGGAAGTTGTCCTTTATTATTTGTTCAAATAAGTTTTCCATTTCTTGCTCTTCCTCTTCTCCTTTTGGCACCCCTATGATTTGGATGTTGGGATGTTTAAAGTTGTCCTGGAGGTTCCTAAGCCTCTCATTTTTTTTTTTTTTTTGAATTCTTGTTTCTTCATTCTGTTCTGGTTGAATGTTTCTTTCTTCCTTCTGGTCTAAACCATTGATTTGAGTCCCAGTTTCCTTCCTGTAACTGTTGGTTCCCTGTACATTTTCCTTTATTTCACTTTTTATAGCCTTCAATTTTTCCTCTATTTTGCTACCATACTCAACCATTTCTGTGAGCATCCTGATTACCAGTGTTTTGAACTGTGCATCTGATAGGCTGGCTATCTCTTCATTGCCTAGTTGTATTTTTTCTGGAGCTTTGATCCGGTCTTTCATTTGGGCCATTTTTTTTTTTTAATTCTAAAAGTTTATTTAAATAAAAAATACTTAAAACCCTTTTATATATTGTGCATCAGTTTAGAAAGTACATTCACATATATCATGTCATTTAATGTGCATATCAATAATACCAGGCTGGTATGAGGTGTGAGAATCCTTATTTTTTGAAATAAAATTTTAATTTTAGAATATATTTAAAGAAAAGTTTGAAGATAGTACAGAGAATTCCCAATGCCCCACACCCAGTTTTTCCCTATTATTTATGTGGTACTTTTAACATAGAACTGAGACATTAGTATTAGCTGAAGTCCATACTTTATCCAGATTTCCTGAGTTTTTACCCACTCTACTGTTTGTGTTCCAGGATCCCACCCAGGAATCCACATCACATTTGGTCCTCATGTCTGTTAGACTTCTCTTGGCTGTGACAAGTTTTCAGACTTGTTTTTTATAGTCTTTGCAGTTTTGAGGAATATTAATCAGGGATTTTGTAGAATGTCCCTGATTTGAGATTTTTCTCCTCCTTATTTTGAGGTTATGCATTTCTAGGAGGAAGACTAGAGAAGAACTTTTTCTCCACATCATACCATGCAGGGGTGCATACAAATGAGATGGCTTGTCACTGTTGATGCTAACTTTGATCACCTAGCTGACGTACTGTTTTTCAGGTTTCTCCACTATATTGTTTTTCCTTTCTTTCCTCATTGTACTCTCTGGAAGGAAGTCACTATGCACAGCTCACACTTAAGGAGTGGGGAGTTATATATACTCTTCCTTCCTGAGAACATTTACATAAATTATTTGGAATTCTTCTGCATGGGAGATTTGATCCTTTCCTTCATTTATTTATTCCATCATTATTTATTATCATTGTGGACTTATGAATATTTATTTTCTACTTTGGGTTCTAATTCAATACTACTTTATTTTATTCCTAACACTGTTATGGCTTTGGCTGCTGGAAGCTCTTTCATTTGGCTATTATGTACCTTGACAGGCTCATTGCATATATTCCCTGTCCCAATTCTAGGGTTAGTCATTTCTCCAAGTAGCCCTGGTCCTTTCATTGGAGAATGGTATTAGAAACCAAGATCTAAGCACCAGGTATGCTCACAGCTACTGGGATGTCATTGCTCCTAGGTCTTTTAGCTGAAATAGCCGATCACTCCTAAGGTATGTTGGAGAAGAGTGAGGTTCCTAGAGATGTTCATCTTTCCTTGAAACACTGAAAACTTCCCACAGTATGATACTTAAGTATGATACAGTCTCTGAACATCTCTCTTACTTTTCTGTTTAGTGAAGTAGCTTCTGTGGTCCATTTTTGTGAGTTTCTCCTCTGAAATGCCTTCTCCTCTTCCCCATCACAGTTACTGCTTCTTCCCTCATGCTCCCACTGCATCTTGTTAATACTGCCAGGAAGCACTCATCATAGCATATGGTACAATTAGTTAACATATGCCTGTTCTGCTGCCTGATGTTGCCCACCTAGCATGTCCAGTAGGTGTTCAACAAATATTAACAGAACTGTTTTTTACTTACACAGATCATATTTGAACTTGGACATTAAGAATGAGCAGAATATAAAGAGGATGCCTTGTAGGGTGCCTGAAATCTTGCCTCTGCCTTCCTCATTTCCCATTTAGAGTTCTTCTTTTGGGTTCAGATTTATGGCATCAAGCCACAGGTCCTTGAAGGTCATATAGGCAAGGTTTTCCTGGTTTAGTCCTATAGCAGTTGTTCCTAAACATGCCTGCCCCTTCGAATCACCCAGGAGCTTGTCAGTATATGGAATCCTTCCCCAAAATCCACTCAAGAAATTTGATTTCAGGGTGTCTGAAATGAGGAATAGAGATCCATATTTAACATCCTCCCCTAAGGGGGGAAAAAAGCCAGTGAAGCCAGAACAGTCTATCTGCAATTAATAATTTTGGAATTTCTGTGAAATACAACCTCTCTAAACCAACCTGTAATATTTGAACTGTTTAAAAAATTCTACTAAAACTTATGTATCTTCTCCCATAGTGTATATATAGGGTACCTAAAATATATAAAATTAAGCAAGTAGAGAGATATGGCCCCAGAGGAGGCTTTGAGAGAGTCTTTTTAGTATTATGACCTTAAAATTCTCTTTACAAGGTTAAACTGGGCAAAACCAAGTTTGAAAGGGACAATTTAGAGTTTGGTAACCAGGCTAGTCTCAATGCTCATGATTTCTTTGAAGGTCCCTCAGTTTGTACAGTGGATCTGAGAAATATACTGCTGAGAGCAAAGGACTGAGCAAACCGGGTATAATCTGTCAGCCATTACAGCTTTTCCAAAGTTGCTTAGAAGCCTTGCTCATCTTCTACAAGCAAAGATTGTTTTACAGTACACCTATTTTATTTTTTCACCAAACATCTTCTTTTCAAATAAATTTATGAAAGACTTTCCTTTTTTTCTTCCTCCTGAACCCTTTCCTCTTTTCTTCCTTCTACACTCATAGAACTCATTTGTTTGAACTAAGTGCATTGATTGACTAGAATAAAACATCAATCTTAGAATATATTAAAATAATTGTAGATTATAGCTTTCAACTATATTTAATGATACAAATAAAGCTGAAAACATGACAGAAATGTTGGTAAGATGAGGTGGGTTTTTTTTCTCTTTGAAGTTAAGGATTAGAGAAGAGCAAACTAGTAATTAGTTTGAATGCATGGTTTCCAGTTAATTATTTTTACAAAAATTAGTATTGCTGATGTCTTAAATAATATTTTATTATAGAAGTCTACTCCTTTTACAGCTTTGTTTATTTTACTATTCTGCTTAACAGCATGATTTTTTTCACGTCAGGAAAGGTAAATACTTTAGTCCTGCCCAAAATGACTGCACATCATACTTTTGTGATGACAATGACGACGACAATAAAAAGTCAATGTTTCTGCCCTGGCTGGTGTAGCTCAGTGGATTGAGCACAGGCCTGCAAACCAAAGGATTGAGGTTTGATTCCTAGTCAGGGCATATGCCTGGATTGCAGGCCAGTTCCCAGCAGGGGATGCACGAGAAGCAACCACACATTGATATTTCTCTCCCTCCCTTCTTCCCTTCCCTTCTAAAGATAAAATAAATAAAATCTTTTAAAAAAGTCAATGTTTTTGACTGGCTGCCATATCCCAGCCCCTTTACATGCATTATTTTATTCAACTGTCATATCAACCCTGTGAGGTGAGTAGATGTTATTATTCCCATTCTCAGAGAGGTTAAATAGCTTGCCTAACATCAAACTGTTAATGCATGGGAGACCTGGCTGGATTCATAGGACAACAGACCATGCCTACAGTGTGGCATCACAGTGTGGCATATCCAGTGACTCACACAGGTGCTGGGGCCATGCATAATGACATGATGATGATGATGATGATGATGATGATGATGATAACAGAAAAATATTTGTTTTCTGGAAAGTGAAGCATCCTATTTATAAAATATCTAAAGTTTTCTCAATTTTTCACCAAAGAGTGACATCAGCAAGATGGTGCAATAGGAGTTTTCAGCTGTCACCCCCCCCACCCCAGAACACTGATTTTGAAAACCCCATGGAATGGGAGTACATTTGTGGGAGGCCGGGAGGCCAGCAGGAAAGTTCCAGTACATCACTGGAGAAAAAAAACAACAACAACAACAACTAAGAATAGATACATGGAAGAGGGGAAGAAGAATAGTTTCACTTTATCCACATCACTCCTTCCCCAAGGTGTCATAGCTCAAAGCTAAGAAAGACCCTTTTGGCCCTGTTTCTCCCAGACACAAAGTGAGGGTATAGTGAGTAAGCATCAGGTTCCCCAGCTGTGCATGCTGCAGTCCAAGAGGCCACTCCTTTCTCTCACACAAAAGAGAAGTGGGAACTCACAGAAGTGGCAAATTACAGGATTTGGAACTTAACAAAAATCTGTGGCTTCACGCACTCTATCAGGAGGCTAGTAGTGGGATGCCTCCCTTGTGGATCCCCCAACTGGCCCACAGGCATCTGCAATTCTCTGGTGCCTTCTCCCCACCATGCCTGTTCCTCACATGCTCCCTCACCATTGGTGAGTGTGAGCTTTTGCAGACAGCTCACTAGCAAATGCAGAAAGCTGGCTTAACACTGTATGATTGGCAGAAGAGCTTTCATCACCCAAATGTGACAAAATTATTTGAGGTGATTGCCACTAAGGAGAAACTTTATCTTATTATGGAGCATGTGAGCAGAGGGGACTTACTTGACTACCTGGAAAATCACGGCCCCAGGAGTGAGAGGGAAGCCTGAGCCATGTCCCGGCAGCTGGTATCAGCAGTTCAGCATTGCCACCAGAAGGGAATCGTCCACTGGGACCTGAAGCCAGACAACATACTGATTGATGGTGCGTGGAATATCAAGCTAGCAGACTTTGGCTTTGGTAGGGAATTCACTGACCATGAACTGACCATCTACTGTGGCACAATACCTAATATGGCTCCAGAGATCTTGCAGTGACAATCTTATGATGGCCTGAAGGTTGATGTCTGAAGCCTGGGGGTAGTTTTGTATAGGATGGTGATGGAGGATATGCCATTTCTGAAGGATGACTTTGGAGAACTGAAGAAAAATATACTGAGTGCATATGTAGCATACTTTATATTAATGGAAGGTCAAAAACTTTTTAAAATTTAATGATCCTTATTTCTGGCCAAGATGGAGGTGTAGGTAGACACAGTGTGCCTCCTCGCACAACCAAAATAAAGACAACAACAATTTAGAAACAAAATAACAACCAGAACTGACAGAAAAATTGAACTGATGACCAAGGAGTTAAAATAGACACATTCATCCAGACCAGTAGGAGGGGCAGAGTCAGGCAGCTGGGCGGAGAGGGGTCACAGCAAAAACAGCAGTGGCATGGAGCAAGCAAGGCAGCAGCTGACAAACCCTGGGCTCTCAGGCAATGGCTGGCAGACTCCAGGCGCCAGGTGGCAACGGGCAGACCCAGAGAGGCAGCGGATTTTGAAGCCAGGCCTGGTGCGCAAGGTGGCTGGCTGACTGGGCAGTCTCACATTCACACGCAGATAAACCAGGCAAAACTGGGGAGTGAGACAGACTGCACAACCCAGGGCCCCAGTGTGGGGAAATAAAGCCTCAAAACACCAATTGAAAACACCTGTGGGGGTTGAGGTGCTGGGAAAGACTCCTGGCCTCACCGGAGAGTTCATTGGAGAGACCCACAGGGTCCTAGAATGTACACAAGCCCACCCACGTGGAAATCAGCACCAGAAAGGCCCAGTTTGCTTGGGGGAAGTGGCAAAAGGGACTGAAATCCTACAGAGAGCAGAGCAGGTGCCATTGTTTCCTCTTGAACCCCATCCCCACATATAGCGTCACAACCCAGCGATGTGGGTTGCCCCGCCCTGGTGAACACCTAAGGCTCTGACCCTTACTACATAAGGTGCATCAGGATAAAAAAAATGGCCCAAATGAAAGAACAGATCAAAGCTCCAGAAAAAATACAACTAAGCAACAAAGAGATAGCCACCCTATCAGATGCATAGTTCAAAACACTGGTAATCAGGATGCTCACAGAATTGGTTGAATTTGGTCACAAATTAGATGAAAAAATGAAGGCTATGCTAAGTGAAATAAAGGAAAATGCGCAGGGAACCAATAGTGATGGGAAGGAAACTGGGACTCAAATCAATGGAGTGGACCAAAAGGAAGAAAGAAACAACCAAACAGAAAAGAAGGAAGAAATAAGAATTCAAAAAAAAAAAAAATGAGGAGAGGCTTAGGAACCTCCAGGACATCTTTAAATGTCCCAGCATCTGAATTATAGGGGTACCAGAAGGGGAAGAAGAAGAGCAACCAGTGGAAAACTTATTTGAACAAATAATAAAGGAGAACTTTCCCAATCTGGCAAAGGAAATAGACTTCCAGGAAGTCCAGGAAGCTCAGAGAGTCCCAAAGAAGTTGCACCCAAGGAGGAACACACCATGGCACATCATAATTACATTACCCAAGATGAAAGATAAGGAGAGCATCCTAGAAGCAGCAAGAGATCAGGAGACAGTAACCTACAAAGGAGTTCCCATCAGACTGTCAGCTGATTTCTCAAAAGAGACCTTGCAGGCAAGAAGGGGCTGGAAGAAGTATTCCAAGTCAGAAAGGCAAGTGCCTACATCCAAGATTGCTCTATCCAGCAAAGCTGTCATTTAGAATGAAAGGGCAGATAAAGTGCTTCTCAGACAAGGTCAAGTTAAATTTAAAGGGACTTATCTAAGAAAAAGAAGATAAAAAACATGTATAGTAAAATGACAGCAAACTCACAGATATTAACAAACACACCTAAAACAAAAGCAAACTAAGCAAACAGCTAGACCAGGAGCAGGAACACAGAAATGGAGATCACATGGAGGGTTAGCAATAGGGGAGTGGGAGGAGGAGAGAGGGGAAAAAGGTACAGAGAATAAGTAGCATAGATGGTGGGTAGAAAATAGACAGGGGGAGGGCAAGAATAGTGTGGGAAATGTAGAAGCTAAAGAACTTATGACACATGGACATGAACTAAAGGTGGGGAATGTGGATGGGAGAGGGTGTGCAGGGTGGAGGGGAATGGGGGTTAATAGGACAACTGTAATAGCATAATCAATATGTATATTTAAAAAAAAGAAAAAAATTTAATGATCTTTGACCCCAGGAGAAGACCAACACTTGAAGACACAATGAGTGATCCGAGTCAACATGGATGAGGAGGAGGAACTGAGGCCATACAGCAGGCCACCCTGGGGTGACATTGACCGCCAGGTGACAGAAATAATGAAAGGCATGGGGTTTAGGAAGCACGAGATTCAGGAGTCACTAACACAGAAAAGATATAACAGGGTGATGGGAACATACCTACTCCTAAAAATGACAAAAGCCCAGATGAAGGGCTGTGCCATCCAGGTAAGGCCCAGGCTCTCCCCTGACCCCAACAGCAGGAAGAGGATGGAAGAGCCTGCCATTTCCTCAAGCTGCCTGAGGTAGAGGATGAGTACTCCCCCACCCAGCCTGAAACCCAGGACTGCCACTCCCAACACCCCCTTCCAGCGTGGCCCTGGGGGCTCCCCCACCACCCACAGCAGCAGCAGCAACAGCAGCGCTGGAGGAGCCCCAGAGGGAACCACCAATGAAAACTGCCTCCAAGCTGCACGGCCTGATGGTGGGACCCCAGGCTCTTCCTCTGGCCACAGCCAGGGCTGGCAGGGGATGGCTAGGAGGGTCTTCAGTTTTTTCTTAAATCATATGTGCTTTAGGCTGTCCACTAACAAGAAGCATTTGAAATGGACAAAAGTGAAGCCAGTATAATTTTTAAAATATTTGAATAAATGAGGCCGAATAAAACTGCCATGCGAAGGCTGGGGCTGAACTATTTAGCCAGATAATTGCTCCTCTTACCCATGTTCATTTTACTGGACTTTATGACCTTGAGGGTTCCCTTCAACCCCAAGAGCCCAAGAGTGCAAGATCTGTTTGCCATTGCCTTACAGAACTAGTGGGGAAAAGAACTGCATGATTTGTAAAGGCAAAAAAATATAGGCATATGATTTAATTACCAGTCCTTGAATTGATTTATTTTCAGCAGCAACAACAAAGTCGTACAGACCATGACACAAGTCAAGTGATTACTCTTTAACTGTGGACAATGAAGAGGAGAGAGAAAGAAAGAAAGAAAGAAAGAAGAAAAAAAAAAAAAAGCTCTGACTTCATATTATGGCTTCAAGCCAGACTGCAAAGAAGGAATCTATGAAATTCAAGGGCTTGGAGTCTATTATTTTTCTTTGCTATTATTTCTGAAACAAGACCTGGGAAAAATCAATTCAGGTTCAGAAAGAATATTACTTTAATTTTCTACATAAAATTATCAGGAAGTCTGAGTTAGGAGAAAAGACAGACGACTCTCACCCGAATAGAAATTAAATGAATAAATTAAATGAAGCAGAGTACATTTATATTTCCCAAACTCTGGTCATGAGCCAAAACACATCTTTTGGCATAAACTCCTAAGGATTTAAAAACAAACCAGCAATAGAATCAATGAGGTTATGTGCCTGAAAATAAACTCTCCCCTGGAGTATTAGAAAATCAGTGCTAGATAAATCAAATCATTCATTTTATTTTGATGTAAATGTATTCTTAAAGCTTTTAATTAGACTTCATCCTAGAACATGTGATTTTCATAAACAATGAACTTATATTGCCTGTTTTCATGTAACTGACATACGATTTTTGAAAAATGAGGAAGCTCTTGGGAAAGTCATTCTGCCTACCGCTGATGAAATAGTGATTTTTTCGCGAGTCCTACTTTCAGGGTAGGTTTTCCACCAACCATAAACGCAATCTGCCTGTACTTCAGTCTCTACCAGACGTCAAAAGAACAGCGAAGGAATCTGAAGAAGTTGGTGATAACACTTGAATGAGTCTTCCCTGCAAATGTTCAAGTGGCTCACAGTCTGGTGGGACTATTTCATTCCTATTAAGGTTTTGGCATTTTAAGGGACTTTAGTTTTTATTCTTCAAGTTTTTTTCCTTCCCACTTGGTTTGCAGAAGCCCTTTTAGAGGTTTTTCTGGCTGAATTGCTGGCCTGGTGAGAATCAGTTAGGAAAGTCTGTGGCTGTGTTTGTGACACAGACAGATGTTTCCTTGACTCTCTTCCCCCTTGCCAGGTAAATGCCATTCCAGCTTCTGGGTGGAGAATCAGATAAAGTTGGGTTTTGACATTCAACTCAATGGAACTGTTGAGTGCTTACTCTGTGGCCAGTGCATGCTAGACATTGTGTCCTAGTACCAATGTGCTCTATGTGGAGAGCTTACCACCTGGAGATAAAATAGCTCTATTTTAGGGGGGAGGGGGTACACACTACACCTATTCTCACTAAGATGTACAGAATTCATGGACTGCCCAGTTTGGGCAGGGCTATCTCCTCTTGGTTAGGACTTATTCTGAATTTCTGCTTCCCGAATCAAAACTCATCCTCTCTGTGTCTTATTCCCTTTTGATGTTGCTTCCAAGTGACAAGAGCTAGTTTGATCCATGATCTTTCAGAGCTGGAAGGGATCTCATAGCATATACAGTTCAATGTTCTTGTTTTTATGGGGGAACAGAGTCCTGAAATGTTCAGTTCAGTGAATACTTACTATGCATCCTCTTGGGGCCAGTGAGCATGGCAGCAACTGGGCTTGCATGTGCAAGTGAGGCAAGATTCCTGCCATGATTATGTTATCAGAATATCATTACAAATAGGTAATTAGAACACTTCAAGTGCAAAGAGAGAGGTACATTTAGGCTATTGTGGTGCTTGTGAAAAGGACAGAGGGGAGGGCTTCTTGGAGATGAAGTCTGTGCCAAGTGGTAAAGGATAACATGGAATTGGCAAGGTACATGTCTGGTTAGGAAAGGCACAGGGACCCTGCAGGGAAAAGCCTGAGCAGACATGAACAGACTCAGTTTGGTATTTGTGCACAAGTGTGAACTACAGGGAACTCAGATTGCTGGGATGATAGTGAGGTTGAAAGGCAGGCAGAGGGCCTTGCATGTCACTTAGGGGCCTTGGACTTGATCCTATAGGTAATGAGGTTGGGGTGGGGAGACAGGTAGAGTGGATGTGATAGTGAAGAATTCCAAGCTGAGACATGGTTAGATTTGCATTAGTTGAATCATAATATGAACCATGGAAAGTGGATCTGACAATAGATCCAAGGTAGGAGGGCCAGAGAGTCCAGGACCCTGGTCCTCTCTTCTGAGCCAAGGGTTCCACCTCCCACACCATGTTGTCCCCATGGCCTCAATGGGAAGCACATGCCTTCAGAAAGCCCTCGGTCATTCCCTTGGTTTTGCGGGCTATTCTGCCTAATGTACATCTATTTCTTCATCTGATGGTAACAACACTTCCATTTCCTTTTGGGGGAACAATCCATATCCCACACTCATTTTGAGCTTTCAAGGGAGGCTGACCACTATTCCAGGCTCCAGGATTTTTGATATCTGACCCAGTTCTAGCTAATCAGTATATTCTGTCTTCCTAGGGAAGTGTGACTCAGTGATGGACATGTGACCTGGGTCAGGCCAATGAGACTCAGTTCCACCATGGGTTTTTCAGTTATGTGAATCCCTTTTTTGGCTTAAGACCATTTCATTAGCTATTGCAAAGCTCCTAACAAACATACCAAGAAACATTTCTGAATGTTCCCTATGTCTCAGGCATTGTTTTTGGATGGACTCTACATGGAGATGCCATGTGGTATGGGATGGGTGGGGACCAGGATATTTGGGGATGTATATCTAATGGATGACTGTTTTCTTTGACCAATCCTGAAAGCCAGCCCTGACCTCCAGATCCAAATGATCATAGCAACATAAACTTATTAAAAATATGAGCCTTGTGAAATTACTGGATTTCATTGGCAGGCGGGATGGGTGGACACACAAAGGTGAGGCATAGGGGACCTCAGTGACTTGCTCTCCTTCTGTGGGTGGTGGCCTGTGTTTCTCTTATCTAAATCACATCCCCTGATACTGAGCGAGCCACTCACTGATTCCTGGTTGATTGAAGGATGACTGAGTAAGCTCCGTCCTTAATCCCCCTTCATTGTAGTGTGAGGTCTTAAGGTGCAGAGCAATTGTCCTGAAAGGAAACAGGTCAGTAGGAACTGAGTTTTCTTATTCAGATTACCCCAGGAAGAACTGACACTGAGCAAGGGTATTTGGAGGGACAGGACCAACATCAGGCAAGATCCTAAGGAAGGTAGCCGAAGTTGTCTTGCCCACTCCTTGACTGCCACAGGTTGACTAGAGAAACATTTAGAAAGCCTTGTAAGGCACAAAGAAGAATAAAAATATTGCCACAGTTCCATTATGCAGAGCTAATTACTGTTAACTGTTTTTGTGCATGACTTCTAGGCTTCTTTCCCATGTAATGCATTCATGCAAACCTACAAATGCATGAGCACATTAGAGACACGTGGGGCACTGGATCCTGCCTCTGTTGCTGTGTCCCTGGCTTTTTCCACTGTATAGGGTATCTTGAGCACTTTCCTTCTATGCATAGCATTCTTAAGCAGGCTAGATTAACCTCCTAATTGCTCCAAAATGCCTTTATCTAACTCCCACATTTCTTACTGTGTGCCAGCGGCCTGAAAGCAGTTTTCTCTTGGTTACTATTCCAGGGAACATCTGCTGGCTGCCTCTTTCTCCTTCTCTTGCAGCAGCCAAGTGATCCACTGACCCCAGAAAAAGTACATGGCTAGGATCAGGGACAAGCCCTAGAGATAGGAGGATGGAGAATCACCTAACTTTGAACATGTATGCAATGCTAGTAGCACAGTCATTCATATTATTATTGTTGATGGTGAGATATAAATGTGATCTCACCATCCACTCCCTTAGAAATTCCCCATGGCTGTCCATTGCTTTTAGGATAACTACCTACATCCTCATCAGCTAAAAGCTCTGGGTAGTTTGTTCCCTGGAAACCTCCCTGGCACCATCTCCCCCACTGCTCTTGAGGTCTGGCCTTTCTCATTCCCTGCACTGTAACTCTCTTTAGGACCTTAGGGCCTCGCTCCTGCCTCTTTGGATTCTCACCCCAATCCTGTTTGACTATTTAAAGTCCTAATTACCCTTCAGCCCTAGCTCCATCAACACTTCTTCAGGGAAGTCACCCTTGGGGTTCAGATGGGCTCCCCTGTTTTTTTGTTCCTTGCAGCTGCCCTTCACTGCTCTCATTGCACTCAGCACATTCACAAATGCACATCAACATATGTGATTGCTTGTTTAAGTCTCCATCCTTCCTGCTAGACTGCAAATTCCATGAGGGCAGGGATAGTGTCTGTACTGGGCCCTGGTAATTCTTAGTACCTAGCTCAGTGCTGAACATGCAGTAAGTTCTCAATAAATCAATGAAGGAAGAAATATATTGCCATGATTGTCAGTCAGGTGGGGGAGATGAGGGGAGCCCAGAGACAAGAATCAACTTCATAGCTGTCCCTTTCTTCTTGCTTTTCTTCTCCTGCCACCAGCTCTGTTGACTTCTGCACTCTCTGTCCCCCTGCAAAGCCCCAGAAAAGATGCCAAACCCCTTCATGTGTTCTCCCTCCTCTATTTCCTGGCTAGAGACAGGAGGCAGGAGGAAAAGGAGGCAGGACCATAGCGTTTTGTTTCTAAAACACACAAATGTAAATCCCTCCCCCAAATGCTCAGAGAGCCCTGAGTCTACCAGAGCAAGTGGAGACTTGCTCACAAAATTAACCAAGGTGTGGAGGCAGAAGAGATGAAGGCTCTGCTGTGGGAACCCCATCAACTCAACATCTTAGAGCCAGTACAGCCCCCTGCCCTGCCTTTTCTAATTCACCAAGTAAGAAATTACATGAGGAAAGTAGTTATTGTTTTCCCACTTCCTGTCTGGAGCTCTGGTTTCCTTGGGAAAGGTGATGGTAATTACTAGGTTAACACCTTTCTAAATAGTGTTTCCCATGTAGGGTGAAGGGTGTCTCATCCAGGAGCTCACAGAACGGTGGCACAACAAATTGGCCTACTCCAAACTAGTTTTTGTTCTTTGCTGCCAAGTATCAGTTTGACTTTGTGTTCTTGAAGTATGTCTCCACCCAGGCACTAAGAAGGATCACATTTCCCATAACTCTTAAAAATCTGTCATGGCTTTAAATAGTCAGTTCTAGGCTTGGAAACCACCGATGACTCTTTTTGGTTAGAGAAATTCAAGTCCTTTGCCTGACATCCAAGTCCCTTCTGGCCCAGTCTCCCTTTCTACTGTCCCCTTCTGGAAGGTAACTCTGTAGGGAAGTTCCACCTGGATATACACCATCCCCACAACTGCTACTTTGTTGTTTGGGTTTTTGGAGTACCGCTCCCACTGCCTAGAATGCCTGTCCTCCCCTGCTTCGTGCCTGAGTGCCACACACTCATTCCTCTGGGATGAGACAAGCCCCAACTTCTCCACTAGCTCCTTTCCAGCCACCTCAAATGAAAGCCAGCTGCCCCTCCTTCGATCTCATTCACAGGGCCTCTCAGCAGCACTCAGACTTGTTGGTGACCTTTCTGGTCCTTTTGTCTCTGATATCCACCTGTCCTCTGCCTCCTTGGTGGATACATCCTTCTCTACCCAATTACTAAAAGTGGCATTTCTCCAAGGATGGCCCTAGGCTCTCTCTCTCCTGTTTAATCTATGTGCAAATGACTCACAAATTTGTATCTTCAAACTAGATATTTCCTCTCTGTCCTAAACTCTTATATCTACCTCTTAGATTCTCAACAGTATGTCACCCCCAGCTTGCCCAAAACAAATTTATGATCTTTCCCTGTTCCCGACTTCCTTTGCCTTCAGTCTTGCACCTTCCAGGGTTCCTTCTCTCAGTGAATGTAATTACCATTCATCCCAGCACACAAGCCAGAACTCTGGGCATGCTTGTTACAGACATACTTAAAGGTGCCTACCAGAGGCCAGGCTCTGGTTTTCATTCTTGTTGTATTGTCTTTGTTCTCTGCTTGCATTTGACTTCCCTCCACCAAGACTACAAGTTCCTGGAGAGCAGAGGGTCTATCTCTTACATATCATGCCAGGCCTTAACTGCAGCATAGTGTTGTATTCCTAGCAGGTACTCAATAAATGTTTACTGACTGCTTACACAGCCATAGAGCAATCTGTAATGTACAAACAAGATAGATATCCAGAGGGTGAAAGAGGACTGCTCTTTGATTCTGTAGTGTTGCCTATTATCAGATGCCTGGTTTGAGTGAATATAAAGGATTTTAAGGTCTCTTCCTGCTTTTAAACCTGTGATTCTGGGAAAAGGTGTGTGTTTTTAAACCAGTGGAAAGCCTAATTTCAAGCTTAATGCCTCTACATTGTCAGATGCGCGTGCAGTAATGGAAAGGCTGGATTCGGAATGGTAATTTTGTTCCTCATAAAGTAATGTTGGAATAGGAAGCAAATATCTTTTTATTGTTTTTTCAAGCATTTATGGTGCAACACATTAGGTCATCTAGATGAAATAAAAGGTTGAGTCCTTTCTATCTTAACATGAAGGGTTACGGTAAGGTGAAAGGGCTACAACAGAAATGACTTATGAAACTAACCACAGACATAAGAAAGTGTCAGATTGATGGTATTTATTAAGCAGCTACAGGAATTTTAATATGAAAATATCAGATCAACAGATGTGAATTTTATACCTAATTATGAAAGGTTATTTTTGGGTGGGAGAATATTATTTAATTTCAATGATTTAAAACAGACTTCTGCATCTTGGAGTTCCTACTAATTATACATTTTTATTTTTCACTTATAGCTGAAATCCAATGTATCAGTTTCTGGTGTACAGCATAGAGGTTAGACATCTATATAAGTTATGAAGTGATACCCAGATAATTATGGTCCCCCACAGGGCACCATACATAGTTATTACGATATTACTGACTATATTCATGAGGGATTTTTTTTAAATTGGGATCTTGAGTTAACTGAAATGATACATTGCATTTTATATAAGTTTAGGGAATAGAGGAGAACCCAACTAGTCCAACCCCTTACCTAATGCTCTATTCCTTATACAACGGGTATGCTAGGTAGAATCAGGCTGTACTTTAATACCTCCAGTGACGAGGTGTTCCCTACTCTATCTTTGAACACATCTGATTATTAGAAAGTTTTTGTTATGCTTGAGTCCAAGTCTTGCCATGTGATTTTCACCTGTTTATACTCACTCTTCCCTTCAGTGCCACACAGAGGTCTGAGGACTGGTCCACACAGAGACTGCAGAGGACAGCACCCAGATTCTCCAGAATCATGTTTTTTTGTTTATTCTTTCAATGAGTCTCTATGTGCTAGACACACTCAGAGAATTGTAAAGACACAGTAATATCTCCAGGGCAAGGACCTGTTATCTCCTGTGCCTCCACAGCATCAGGCACATGTCAGTATTCAGTGGCTGTTAATTAAATGAGAGGTGGAAGCCATGACTCTGAATTGGAGATGCTCACAGTCTGGTTGGCAAAGTCAGACATAGAAAATATGAATGATAAAGAAAAACCAATAAATCCATGAGAAAATGCACAAAGTGATATCAATAAGAAATTAATGGAAGGTGAAAGCCACATAATCAATAAATGTTTGACATGTTTAACATGACTAGTAGTCAGGAACATGTAAATTTAAGTGACACCTACTATTTCACACTCATGAGATTAAACAATCTGAAAAAGTCTGACCATGTGAAGAATTGGTAGAAAATATGGAACAATTAGAATAATACCTTGATAGAATGGATAATTGATAAACCAATTTGGGAATGTCACATAAAATTAAAAGCGCAGAAACTCTGACCCAGAAATTCCATCTCTAGGTGTACACTGTAGATAAATAATGGCATGCATGCAGAAAGAAGCATGTACAAGGAGTGGATTGCAGCACTGCTATAGTAGCAAAGAGCTGTAACTAATCTAAATGTCCATCAGTGAAAGACTGGATAAACAAATGGAGCTCTATTCACTGAGCAACACTGACCACGCAGTAGTAAACCTGAATGAATGAGGTCACATGTATAAGCATGAATAATTCTCAAAAATCCTAATTAGCTAAAAAAAAGAAAGTCAAAGAGGGCCAAGTTATAGTATTTGCACAAAGATTTAAAACAATCTAAGCAATATTTTGAAAATAACCATAGTAATGAAAATATATGTGAGAATGATAGATACCAAATTCAGGATAGTGTTTGGCTATGAGGCCAGGTAAGGAAATGTCACTGAGAAAGAGTACACAGGATGATTCTATTGTATTTGTGATGTTTTATTTTTATTTTTAGCTGGGTATGGTTTGCATGGATTTAAAATATAAGAATGTTTGACAGTAAGAAACCCTTTGCCATGTTTGTACTTTAGCCATAGCTGATTGGATCAGGTGGATACCTGACTAAGCTAGACTAGATTCTTGTAGGTATCGGAAATATTTTTTTTTCAAGAAAAAACACGACAATAATTGTGTAGCAGAGTGGTGAAATATAGCTATTACAGATCTCATTCTTTCTTGCCACCTTCTGCCAAATACCTTCCCAGACCCATTTCTGCAGGAGACACAGTCCTAATGAATGATACATAAGCAACAAAAAAACGGATTGATTATATTTTTCCTCCAGTGTTTTTCTGAGGGGTTTAAGGCAGTTTTTACAAAAGGCAAAACTCAAGCTTTAGAGGGGTAGATTTTTTAGGGCAAGGGCCTCTCTGGACACAAAGGGACAGGTAGTGCCTAGGGGCTCTGCATTTGCATGATTGGCCTGGAGCATTTTGAGTCCTGCAAGAACTTGGGTGGATCTTATACTTTCATTCCTGAAGAGTACAGTAAACTTTCCCATCCAAGAAAGCCTATAATTGAGTGACATGTTTCCAATCACAAGAGCCCTCAAATTTATATTTTCATTAGCTGAGACAATCTGACTTGTGTGTGTGTGTAGAAGCTTTGAAGAATGATGATTATTGTGTCCAAAATAGTCTTTAAGAAAACCAAATAATTAAGGTGATTTGCATAAGGACCCCTTTTTATGGCAGCAGCCCCCATTGATAAATGACCCCATTCAGAGGGGTGGTATGGAATTCAAATAACATTCTGTTTCTTTGCAGGAAATGTTTCAATATCTCCCATGTCACTTGGGACTAAGAAAACTGTAGAATGTAAGGGAGAGATAGAAGAGGCTTCTTGGAGGCAAGTAAAATAGCCTATTAGGTCAAAATGATCATACGAGGAGTCCCTGTGGGCTCTGCATTAAGTACAGCTTTATGGAGAATACAGATTGAGGCAATTAGTCCCTTCCAGTTTTATGCAAGCAGTAGCAATGGGAATCATGCCAAGAGGGATGATTAAGGATTAAACAACAGCATGGGAACTTGATCAGAAGCTCTAAAAATTTGTTGCCAGCACCTAATATTTCTCCATTACCACCTACTTGATTGTGAAAGGCCGGGGCCCTTCTCCTGGACCCCACCCCTCAGTCCACTTACTACTCAAGGGAAAGTTGAGGGAGAGGAGGATTCTGTCTCCACCAACTTCTAATAGGGAACATAGCCAAGAGAGGCAGGAAGAAGCATGCTCATTTTCAACCTTTTTGGCAAGCTTGTGGGAGTGAAAGCCACTGCCAATTCTATTTTTTAATACAGATTTAAAAAGGGTTGTGTCTACACATGCAAAGGGAAGTGCACAGTGCACTGTGTTAATTTAAGCTGATATATATATATATATATATATATATATATATATATATATATATGCGCCCAACCCTTTGCCTGACTGTCCAGGTTTTTGTTTTTGTTGTTTTTTGCTGTTTTCTCAAATGTGGTCAATCCAACTGGGGCTGAGAGACTGAAGGGTCACAACTGCTTCTGGGGTCATGTGTCAGCTGCCCAGCTCCATCTGAATTTATCACTGCACCTGTCCCAAGCGGGGCCAGAGACCATCCGTGGGACTTCTCAGTCTGCAACTAGGAGAGAGAAACTCTTCTTCCTTTTGGAAACAGAAGCGAGTTCCTAGATGTAGCAGACCCTGATGTGAGTAACACTTTGGCAATTTGAGTTGGGTAACTATGGAGAAAGAGGCGGGGATGAGGGGGAACAAGAGTGGGAGTGAGACTAGAGGGCATGCTAGGCCCACTTCTCTCTCCTCTAGTCCGTATTTACCGTGGCCACTTCCCCCACAATATTTAAAAAGGCTATTTGACATTTTCCATGAAAACTTGTCCTCAAATGATCATCTAGAGAGAAATATCCCTTTATTTAGTTTGTATTAATTTTAATAGCCTTTTGACATTCTAGTCTTTTTAATGGACAAAGCACCCTGGTCTTATGTCATCACAAATAACATTGCAATGAGCATCCTTATACTTATGCCTTCACATGCTTGCCAGTTTTGGTCAAGTTCTTGGAAGTAAAACATTTTTCATTTCTTTTGAGTGTCCCACAACATCCAGCCATGCTCAGTTGAGTAATGAACACATGGCACGTGCTAAACAATTGCTGTTGGAGCACCAACTGCCATCAGCCAGTCTGAGCTCTCCAACTCAGGGCACGCGTGACCTTGAGTAAGTTGTTTAACCTTTGAAAACTGGAGCTTATCATCTATTAAATAGAACAACAATAGTAACATTTTGAAGTAGCTATGTGTCAAGTACTATCTTAAGTGCAAGACTTATTTATTCTCAAACAACATTATGAAGTAGGTACTGCTAGTAGCTTCTTTTACAGATGAGGGAAGTAGGCACAGAGAGGTTACATACTTTGCCCAAGGTCACACAGCTAGTAAACAGCAGGGCCATGATTTGTGGCTCTAGAGACTGTCTTTTATTTTATTTTTAAAAATTTTTATTGAATTTACTGGGGTGACATTGGTTAATAAAATTATATGTTTCATCTGTAGATTGCATTGTATGTTCACCACACTAAATCAAGTCTTGCTCCCTCACCATTTATCCCTCCTTTGCCCTACTCTACCTGCCCCAACTCTCTTTCCCTCTGGTAATCACCATACTGTTGTCTGTGAGTTTTTATGGTTTTTTTTTTTTTTTGCTTAATTCCTTCACCTATTTCACACAGCCCCCTTCCCTCTGACAGCTGTCAGTCTGTTTTCTGTATGTATGAGTCTATTTCTATTTTGTTTGCTCATTTTGTTCATTAGCTTCTACATATAAGTGAAACTGTATGGTATTTGTGTTTCTATGATTGGCTTATTTTACTTAGCATAATACTCTTCAGGTCCATCCATGCTATCACAAAAGGTAAGATTTCTTCCTTTTCCTTCTTTCTTTCTTTCTTTCTTTCTTTCTTTCTTTCTTTCTTTCTTTCTTTCTTTCTTTCTTTCTTTCTTTCCTTCCTTCCTTCCTTCCTTCCTTCCTTCCTTCCTTCCTTCCTTCCCTCCTTCCTTCCTTCCTTCCTTCCTTCTTTCCTTCCTTCCTTCCTTCCTTCTTTCCCTCCCTCCCTTTCTCTCTTTCTCTCTTTCTTTCTTTCTTTGGCAGAATAGTATTCTGTTGTGTAAATGTACCACAGCTTTTTTATCCACTCATCTACTGATGGACACTTGGGCTGCTTCCAAATCTTGGCTATTGTAAATAATGCTGTAATGAATATAGGGGTGAATATATTCTTTTGAATCACTGTTTTTGGTTTCTTTCACCATATTCCCAGAAGTGAAATCACTGGGTCACAAGGTAGTTCCATTCTTAATTTTTTGAGGAATCTCCATACTATTTTCCACAGTGGCTGCACCAGTCTGCATTCACACCAACAGTGCACTAGGGTCTATTCTTTCCACATCCTCACCAACACTTGTTGTTTGTTGATATATTGGTGATGGCCATTCTAACAGCTGTGAAGTGGCATCTCATTGTGGTTTTAATTTGCATCTCTCTGACAATTAGTGATGCTGAGCATCCTTTCATAATGTCCTCTTTGGCAAAGTGTCTTTTTAGGTTCTTTGCCCATTTTTAATTGGATTGTTTATTTGGTATTGAATTGCATGACTTCTTTATCAATTTTGGACATTAACCCCTTATTAGATGAATCATTGGCA
Organism: Anoura caudifer; assembly: GCA_004027475.1. Lineage (NCBI taxonomy): Eukaryota > Metazoa > Chordata > Mammalia > Chiroptera > Phyllostomidae > Anoura > Anoura caudifer. The sequence goes on from PVKU01000692.1 coordinate 369,789, forward strand.
AATATGTTCTCCCATTCAGTGGGTTGTCTTTTCATTTTGTTGATGGTTTCCTTTGCTGTGCAAAACTTTTTTGGTTTTATGGAGTCCTATTATTTATTTTTTCTTTTATTTCCCTTGCCCAGGGAGATATATAAGAAAAAATATTGCTATGAGAAACGTCCAAGATTTTACTGCCTATGTTTTCTTCTAGTGTGTTTATGGTTTCAAGTCTTACATTTAAGTCTTTAATCCATTTTGAGTTTATTCTTGTGTGTGGTGGAAGAATGTGGTCTGGTTTTATTTTCTTGCAAGTGTCTGTCCACTCTGTCCAATTTTCCCAGCACCATTTATTGAATAGATTGTCTTTACCCCATTGCATGCTTTTGCATTCTTTGTCAAATATTAATTGACCATAAAGGCATGGGTTTATTTCTGGGCTTTTTATTCTGTAAGAACAGGCAGATCTATATGTCTGTTTTTATGGCAGTGCCATGGTGTTTTGATTACTATGACCTTGTAGTATAGTTTGATATCAAATAGCATGATTCCTCCAACCTTATTTTTCTTTTTCAAGATTACTGTGGCTATTTGGGGTCTCTTGTGGCTCCGTATACATTTTCAAAATATTTGTTCTAGTTCTGTGAAACACAGCATTGGTATCTTGATAAAAATCTGTAGATTGCTTGGATAGTATGGACATTTTAAAGATGTTACTTCTTTCTATGCATGAACATGGTACATGCTTCCACTTATTTGTATGTTTTTTAATTTCTTTTTTCAATGTCTTATAATATTCTGAGCACAGGTCTTTTACATCTTGGTTAAATTTATTCCTAGATATTTTTTGTTGATGCAGGTCTAAATGGGACTGTTTTCTTAGTTTCCTTTTCTGGCAGATTATTATTGGTGTATACAGAACCCGTCTTTTAAGCACTTCCTCGTAGGGTAATTTCATGATGAGAAGATGGGTAGAAGTGGAAGGAGAGAGGGAGAGACAAAGAATTTGGCCTGGTGTGTGGCCCCCAGTGAATTCATGAGCCCTGGCTACAGCAGAGGTATGAGGCCATTCCTTCCTCCTGCCTGCAATGCACATCCTTAAGAATAGACAAGCTTGCCTACCGGATTTTCTTAAGATTTCTTTTCCATGAAGAGGAAGGCTAGGAAAGAAGAAGCATGTGACTCTGGATATCTGTTGAATCTTTTAACCCAGGAATCAACAGAATCATGGGAATATGTTTATTTCTTAGACTGGGAATCAAATGGGACTGATTAAAGAAGCTGAAATGACTCTCAAAAGTTAAACTTCCATCTGAGAAAGCCGAAACAGAGGGGTGGAGCTAGTAACAGAATATGACCTCAGCTAGGAGCAAGGGACTGTCAGGACTACCATCTGGAGACATTCTTTCCAATCAAGTATAATATGATGTTCCAGAGGGTTAGGCAGGGCTCCTATGGGGTGAGGCTGGTTGTTCCTGGGTAAGTGCTTTACAGGCATCATCTCATTTAGTCCTCACAGCCGCTATCTGCAGTAAGTGGGATTATTAGCCCTGTTGGACCAGTGAGCAAACCAAGGCACAAGAAGGATGTGACTAGCCCAGGAGTCTGTGCACTTATCCATCAGAGGCTGAAAAGGAGGCACAAGTTTCTCCCACAGAGAGTGCAGGCAAGATGGGTCACGATGGCAGAGAGAGGCCTGGGTTCCACGCTGGCCATTGGGTGGCTGACCTTGGGCGATGCACCTCATCGTTTCAAACTTCTGTGTTCGAGCCTCTATGCTGGATGTAGTAGTGGTGTCTAACCTGTTGACAGATGGGTAGATGAGGCAGTGTGCACAGAACATTGAGCACAGTGGCCGGCACATGGTTAGTACTCAAAAAAACATGTTAAGAACCAAAAAATACCGATTTCTTTTTTTACTGGTGTCAAAAATCACAATGATTAAAATTAGGCCTTTTGCATTTCAATTGTCTCTGTTTTATAGAATCATCAGTATCTAAGTGTCTCTTGCCCAGGAAGTGGAATAAATATAGCGTAGACTATATATATGTCAATCAGTTCTAATAAAGCCATGACTGCTGTTACGGATTGATTATTTTTACTAGCAACTTGCTGGAGCCAATGTGTGGCTTCAAAATTGCTCTTTGTGGAACTGTGCTATCCCTGGAGTGGGCATCCAATCATAGTCTTTAAATCATTAACAAACCTGAGAAATCTAAGGACAATTCACAGAAATAATCACCCTAGCAAAGAGGATAAACTCTTGCTTGGCCCTCATTGATGGAAGAGTGTGGTAAAAAGTCTGGTGGTAAGAAGTTGAGTTACCAGAAACCTTTTTTGAAAGAGAAACAATGTTTCATCACCACACAGTGATAAAAAGAGGCTGCTGACTGGTCCTAACTGTGACTTGGCCTGGGCCACATGCCAGGTATAGCAACCTGTTTTACGCATCTCAGCAGTCCCATGAGGTCAACAGTGGCTTTATTCCCTTTTAATTAATAAAGAAACTGAGGCTCTCAGAGAGATGTGACGTGCTGGTATGTTGGCTTCTCTGTTATCCTTTTCCCCGATGCTTTGTTAACAACAGATAAATATTACAAGGTCTCTGTGAATAGTTGAACAGAGCAGCCAAAAAAGTTCCAAAATGGATTATTTAAAAATTATTCTACATGCAGTTACAGTTTTTATTGTATGACATGATGACATGTGGTAAGTAGTTTCTTGGCTTAGTTCAAATCATAGACTTTCTCAGTTATGTGCTGTAACAATCTTTAAAAATGACATCTGTCATAAACACAGAGAACAAACCAGTGGTTGCCAGAGGGAAGGGGATGGGGCAAATGAATAAAAAGGTGAAAGAGAGTAAGAAGAACAAACTTCCAGTTATAAAAGAAATAAGTTGTGGATTGTGTTGTATAGCACAGGGAATATAGTTAATAATATTGTTATATGTTTGTATGGTGACAGATGGCAATTAGACTTCTTGTGGTGGTCACTTCATAAGGTATATAAAATTGAAACACTATGTTGTACACCTGAAACTAACATGTTGAGTATACTTGAACTTAAAAAACGTAGGTTGTGCTCCTTTTTGAAATCCTGAGGCAAAAAGGATAAGAAAATAGATGTGATGAAACTGTGCCCCTACCAAGCAAGCTTCCCTCTGGGGCCAAGCTGGCCCAGAGCTGGGGAGTTCTCCCTCTCACACCTTCAGGAAGACTGGTGCAGGGTGTGTCCCTTGCCCTCTTGGCCTGAGTGCCTACCAGATACTATTCAGCCTCCTATTTCTGGGCAGTGGGAGATAATGAAGACAACTATTGTACTTGAAGTTGTTACAAGAGAACACACTGAGAGGAAGATTAGCCTGGAACTAAGACTTAGATTCCCAAGTCAAGATCAGTGAGCTTCAGAGAAGCTGGCTTGGATAGAGCCTCCAGGCACGAGTCTTGGGTCACGACAGGGCTGCAGCCAGTCGGGGTGAAGCCAAGGTCTTGAGGTGAAACTGAGGTCCCAGGGAACTCTTCCTCACAGACCCTTCTTCAGCCTGAGAGGACAAGGCTGTGGAGAGGGTGCTAGGCTCTCTGTGGGGGCCCAGGTTGTCACACCAGTGACTCAGGCCTTCAGTGGCTTCCATTTTGTACAATTATGCACCTAATTTCCAGCTTCCTCCCTTACATGTTCTTGAGCACTCCACACGCTTCCTGTCTCAGCCTACTGGCATGTGTTTCCCCGTGAGGAACTTTCTCCCCTCGGCACCTCATATTTCAGGTCTTACTTCCCCAGAGTTCTTCCCCGACCATTCTCTCTGAGTGAGGTCTTTGCTGGTATCCTTCCTGAGCCCTTCCTAGCCCATGGTGTGCATTTAACTCCAAGTCTTTTTATTTGTTTATCTGTTTGTCTGTTTCTGCCATCAGCCTGTAAGTCCCAGAAGGGCACATCTGACTCTTCAGCATTGATTCAAGCGCCAAGCAGGGAGCTGGGAACAGAGTAGGTGTTCAGCAAATGTTTGCCAAATAAATAAAGGAAGGAATGAAACTCCCAACTACCCTCCTGGGCAATACATTGGAAGAAAATTTTAATGTGTCTGTGGAGTGAGGATTTATTAAGGGCTTTTGGGAAGAGGTTAACTCAATTTTTAAAACAGCCTTGGAAGAGAATCCCAGGAGAAAAAGAAACATAAACGATTGGTTTGTGGTATTTCCCAGAAATGTCTTAATGAGATCATCATTGGCAACCAGAAACCACTGGGATGTTACCCCTTTTGTCTGTCTCTTCCTGATTGAATTTCCAACAGGACCCTAATGATAAAAGCAGTGAGAAAATACCAGGGGAGTTAGGTGTTCAATTATCCTGGGGTTGCATTTATGCTTCTCGAAGGGCTGTACGGTGATGTTGACACCTTGGTCACTTTACGACCGACTCCCCAGCAGGAAAAAATGACTATGAAACCCGGATATTTATTAACAGTCCTACTAAACATGCGGGAGGAGAGGATGTAAGAGGAATTGGCTAAGCTAAGGGTTATATTGCCATAGTAAATTTATTTAATGTATCCCTATGCCTCATGACCCTGGACTAACACTGGGAGTGTCTGAGTCAAAAACCTACCTCCACCTGGAGACAGTGAGGTTGTGGCTAGGACTGGCTGTGCTGAGCCCTAGCCTGCTGGAGTCAATTTCAGCTGCTGCATTGACCGGTTGGTTGGGGAGCTGGTCCCTGCTTTCAGGGCTTTTACTAGGGCTGCAAAAATTACTTTGAGCACAGAGCAGATCAACTCCTTGGAATGTGGGCCGAGCATGCAGGTGGGGGGAAAACTTTGACAAATTGCACTGTTAAGGGAAGAAGAGCATATCTTCTTTCATCCCTAGTATTTTATGTAAGTGAAGCCCACTTGGAAGTCTTTCATTCATTCACTCACTCACGCATTCATCCAAACTCAAAATTCTATCTGTGTGAGCATGTGTATAGTAACTAAGTACGATGTAGCAGTTTTCACTTCACACAGTAGTGCAGGACCCTACAACTTACCATGCAAGCTCCAACTGTGCAAAGTGACCATCCAAATCATGGGGAAATTAGGATTGTTCCATGACCTTTAGAAACTTTCTTACTGTTGGTTATAAATGCATAGGGAAATGAAAAAAAAAAAACCCAAAACAACAACAGTAAAACTATGATTTGTTTGTACTCAACAAGACTACTTTGCCAAGACAGTGCTTGTCTTCTCATCATATAACAACAGGAGCAAACATCCTTTGCAAGCCTTGGCAAATTATCATACCCCTTCCACAAACTGGATCAACCTCTAGCATTTCTGCCTTTGCTCTTGCTATGTCAATGTGCAGGGCCCCTAAGAGTTCCTTTAATGTGAAGTGGTTTGCTAGCATCACCTTTTTCTGGGGCATCATCATCCCTCTTGTCAGGACCATTTCTGCTCATGTATGCCAATGCATCTGCCTTTGCTAAATTCCTCAGGCAAAATATCTAGAGTATACCCAACAGGAAAGATGTCAACATGCCACAGCCAGCTATTTCTTCTATAACTCCACTCACATCCAATTTGAATTTGGCTTCCAGGGTAACCACTTTTTCATCTCTTTGCTATACTTTCATCTTTTCTGGCTAATTTCCTTGTTGGATTATCAATAGCTGTGAAATATCATGTGGGTTTATCCCTGGGACCCACCTAGGGAACACTGCTGCACACTCTGCTGTCACTGTGGCATCTGGATAACAAATGTGTGCGGCAGCTCACCAAGAGACTTTGGAAGAAGTGATATAGTTTGTTACTGATCGCGATGTGAATCTGTCTTTATGAAGTGATGGGTGGACTGAAAAAGCCAGCAGTGAAGTTTATTCTTTATGTGATTACTCATAGTTCATACATTGTGAAGTGGTATGGGAGGACTGATGCTATATAACTAAAATCATTGTAAATGGAGATTATACATACCAGAACTATGCAAAATGAGGATGGCCCATGCATAAGAGGGACACTGAGAAACTGTCGTGGGGACTACGTAGCAGAGGTTCCTAGCCGGACTGTGGTGTCAGAGAAGGTTTCTTGAAGATGGTCACATACAAGCTGCTACTTAAGAAATGTGGAGGAATTACTCTGAGAAAGAGGAGTTAGGAAGATCGTTCCAGGCAGGGATTAGAGTGTGTGTAAAGCCCCATGTTTAAGAAAGTGCACTAGGAGTGTGGAGGCAGCCCTCCTTGTTTCAGGCTGATCACGGGTGATAATCCCATTCCATTGCCTTGGCTGCCTGCAGCCCTGAGGGCTGTTGCTCTTGGTTACCAGGCAGCACTGGCTGTTGTATTTAGGAACTTTGAACTCCTCCGTTTTGAGACAGTCACCTGGGCAGGTGCTGAAAGACAGTCTACTGTCTCCTCCAGACCCAGGGATCCACCTCTGGCAGCTAGGAAAATCACCAAAAGGAAGGAGCCAAATCAAACAAGATGAACACGGATGCTGCTTTGTGTTGTGTATGTGACACAGGAAATGCTAGTGATTCAGATAAAAATGCAATACAGTACCAAGCAGAGAGAGAATCCCTTCACAAGTCACAATTCAGAAGGTCGGTGCAAACCTTTAAATGAAAACCATATTTGTACTCAAACTAAATACAGAGTACAGGATCTTATTCTATTTGGCTAATATCCAAATGGTAGCTATGGGCCACCCAGCCCAAGCAATGAACTGAAAATAATCTCGTCTGATTTCTGCAACATCTTCATCAGATGGCTATTTTTATCCCCATTTTGCAGATAGGGAAACTGATATTGAATCACCATTGGGTCACAGAGCTTGAATTCAAACTCAGGATTTATTCTAAAGCCTGTGCCTTTAGCTACTATACCATCAGTATATTAAGTCATGGTTAGTGTAAATAAATGCAAATGTCAACTTGAGTGATTATTCTGTGTAAAATAAATAGGCCAAGATAAATGGTAAAGAATAGGGCAAGAATGTTCCATTCTGGTAGAAACACAGAGGCTGTTCACAGCAGCAGTTTTAAGAAAAGTTTGGTGAAACTGAGTGGAATCCCAGGCATGAGCGATGAATTCAAGATTCTATTAGGAAAGCAAAACAACAAGATTATCTCAGTTATTGAGTTAACAATAAGATTTCACCATCTACATTCTAGCCATGAGTAAGACATTTATTTGAATTAGATAAGAAGATATCATGTCATTTGAAGGAGGCCCAGTAAATTTAATAACAGAGATAAATGAAACTGACAATGATCTCACACTTTATAAATCTAAACATGAGACCAACGTCAGACACGGGGACCCTAGCAGTTGATGAAAGAGCTTGAATGCTGCTTTTTATACTGTCTACTGGAGACTGGGCATGATTTTTCTGTTTTCTTCTTCTAACCCAGGAGATTAAGAAAGAATTAATTTAATTCCCTTTCAACCAAGGTGCAGGAGCAAGAAACAACCTTGAACCTTCCCCACTCAAATAGCAGCTCGGTTGGTAATTTAATCACTAACTGAGTTGTGTAACTTGCCTATGACGAATGATAAAATATCTACAATGTGGAAATCAGCCAAAGTGATTCCTTCGTAGGAAGTGGGCGCAGAGCCCTAGCAGACTCACATTCCCATTTTGCCTCCCTGTCTCTTGCTCTCTGCCCTCAATTGCTGAAATTCCTTCTGTATTAGAATAGGAGATGGGACCGGTTTTGGATCAGGCAGGAGGGTGATGTAGTCACAGAAGCATTTGGGAATACTCTGTTTCCCTCTCCTTCCTTCCCCACCTCCACTTTGGACTTGCCAGCACATAGCCCCATCTCACGCTCATCCATGAGGCTCCAGGAAGTTAGAACCTTAGTGAGGAATGAATGAGAGGTCTTCTTGCACGATCTGGCTCCTACCTCACCGACCAGCCTTATCTCATGCCTCCCTCTCCTTTGCTTGCTACAATGTTTAATTTTAGATAGGAATAGTTTGCATACAATTAACCCAGGCTGTTCTTCCCTTTCCTAATTACCAAAACTTTCACTCTCCAGTCTCAGTTTAAGCCGGATTTTCTGTTGGAAGCTTTCCTAGGTCATCTGTCACAAGCTTCCATAGCTCTCTTTCCAGCACGAAACCTGCTTCTACATTTTCTGTAAGATCAGAGGGTCTGTGCGGGCAGGTACAGGGTCTATCTTGTCACCATTACGTTACACCCAGCACAATGCCTGGCATGTCACCTGGCCTTAGTCAATGTTTGCAGAAAAACTGGCTACCTTCATTTTCATTTTGGAAAAACGTATAGTTAAGACATGCACAAATATGTAAAGAAAAATAACACAACCACCAGGTACGGACTACAGACACAAGTTTAAGTCCCTGCTTACCACTCCCTGGTCACTTCTGCTCTCTCTAGAGGCAAGTGGTAGTCTGAATTCAGTTACAACTACTTCCATACATTTTTAATACTTTCACTACACACTTATTCAAACTTACAGTATTATTTTGCCTATGTTTATAGTTTATGTAAATGTTATGCTATATGTATTCTTCTCTGCAACTGGTATCTTTCAAGTTTGCATGAAAATGTGCATCAGTGGATGTTTGAGGAGTAGTGTGGAAGAATGATGAGAACACTGATCTGGGAGTTAAACCCAGGGGAAGTCCAGTACTTCCTCAACTGCTTAGCAGTCATACCACCCGGGAATACCAAGCCTTGCTTTTCATTTTGTATAATTGAAATAATAGTTTCCTATCTGTCTAACTCACAAAGTTGCTACAATGATCAAATGAAAAAAAATGGCACTGAAAAGATGTTGAAACCTGATGTATTACGCAACACTGGGACACCAACCAAATTATATTACCCGAGTATAATTATTAATATAACTGGAGAGTTGTAATAAAAACAATATAACAACAACATGAAGTAATTTATTACCTCCTATATTTAAATTTGTTATCGCATACAACTTATTATCTCCTATGTACATTTCACTGGGGTGTTCTAGAAGTAATACCTTACTGCCAATGGACATACTGGGTAACAAGCAGACATTTGGGAGAAATATGTTTGGATCCCTGAGCTCCCACAGCCTATAAAATCCTACTGAGGAGATTGCTGAAATGAGTCCTATTGGCTCCAGAAAAGTATTTATTGCAAAAGTTCTGCCTCCCCACTTAGATGTACACCAAGGTAGGAGAGTTGTGATGGTTAAAATAAGGGCTTTAGAGCTCAAAAGACCTGGGTTCAGATCTTGTCTCCACTTTCCTTCTCTTTAATGAGGATAATAAAATGACCTCATGGGACAGTTGGGAGGATTGAGTGAGCTAATGTATGTGAAGCCATGTACTCAGCCCCTTCAGGATATGCCTCAAAATCAGGCTGTTGAAATTTGCCAACAGGTGAATCAAAGTTGCTGGGCTTTTGCTCCTCTCATGTGATCTCAGTTACCTCAGTTTAATTTCTCCTCACTTAAAAAAAATACGCTGGTGCAGTTGTTCTGCCAGGACCTTCAGCTGCCAGGTATCTCCTGACACCTCTGAATAAATGACCGAGGCGGCTACTGCATGTTCAGTCAACACAGGGCACCGCCATGGCTGCACACCTGCAGATGTGCCAGATGCCTCTGACCTGAAATGTTGACTTCGGATTTGGAAACTGAGAAAGAGTGGCCTGGTTAACTCATCTGATTAATTAGTAAGAAACTAGAGAGAGGGTTTCATATTAGTCACTAAAGTCTAGTTTGCATCAAGCCATCCTGGTTTCATGCAAATGGTAGGAGAAGATACAGTGAAAACGCCGGGTCAGAACTCTGGGTTCCTGAAGAACTTTTGCTTCACCAGCTGGGCCTGCTCTATTCTCATGGTCATAATGAGTCAAAGAATAGATTTACCTTTGCACATGGACATCTGGGTTCCTGGGAACTGGCTGGTTTTGCAAGCACACATTTCTCTCCATAAACACTTCCCCTGTAAAGGTCTCTCCACAACTAGGAAGAAGGTGTAAGAGCAGGAAGGAGCAATGACAGAACAATGTCCTTTCTGTTCTGGTAATCTGGGGAGGCTTCCTGGAGGGCAATATGCCTGGAAAAGATGGGTGGAGATGAGTAGATGGAATTTTGCTGTCATAGATTTTTTGTTGTTGTTCTGTATCCTCCACTGGTTCACTGAAATAGGTTTGTTAAGCTCCCTCTACCAGGTGGTATGGCATAGTGACTGCGGAGCTAGGCTCCTGGGTTTAAATCTAAGTTCTGATACCAGATTCTGGGCAAGTTATTCTAGATTTCTGTATGTCAATTTTCTCATCTGTAAAATAGTGATAATACTAGGACCTGCCCCAGGGCTGTTGATGGGGTTAAGGAAATTGATTGTTCATATCTATATCCACCTCCAAGTCCACATCCACATCTATATCAGTATTTGTCTCTTTAAAAGTGGCTGGACCATTGTAAAGTTCAATAAATACTAACTTGTTATTACTTTCTGCTAGAGACTGTAATTGGTACTAAAAATAGTACAGTAGTCCTGTAAAACTCAAAAGTCAGAGCTTTTCTGATAAGTTTATCAGTTCTTCAGGGATAAGAAGAGGCTTTAAAAAAATTAAAAACAAAAACAAAACCAAAAAGCACTGCGGTTTTAATCCTCTTGCCAGGACAAATAGCTCCAACTTGGTAGGCTGACGCCTAGAACTGGTTTCGGAGGCAAGGACACCAAACTATGTTTAATGGTAAAGAAAATAAATGCTATTATGTATCTGCTAAGTAAGCCATCCTTTCCAAATGGAAAACATCACAGTCATTTCAGTTTGCTGCTGAGCATGGCCAGTGTTGTTGGAGCAGCACAAATGGAACGTAATAGGAAAGTATACACATAATGTACTGTTCTAAATCCTAAGAGCGTGTTGCTCTTACGTGGCTATTCCCCGAAATTTTCAGAGAGATGATGCATAGAATGAGGTGGTTATTTAGCTAAAAATGAGCAAGAGTAAAACAGAGGAGGGATCACAAGTGCTGATAGAGTGAAGGAAACCATTAAATATTATAGGTGACAGGAGTAGAAGGGCATTATAACAAATTGAGATCACTCTCTTATGGGAAGACTAAACACACTATAGCTCGAAGTTCACAGATAAAAATCTTTAAAGAAAATAAAAATAAAAAAAGATGTCTGTAGATGGAAAACTTACATGTTTGCTCAATAGCCCATTGTTCAGCAACGCTTCTAAAAAAATGACTTTTGTGTAAACTAAATTCCTCACACTGCAGCAAAAGTCTGCCTAAAAGATGCTGCTGCAACTATAAGACAAAACCCCCACATAACTAGAATTCTTGGGGAATGGGTTGTTTTATTGTTGCTGTTTTTGCTGTTCTGCTTAGCTCCAGATAAGAAAAAAAGATTTCAAACTTTCTCTGCACAGATTTTTTTTTCAGGGGGGGGGTGGGTTATGAGGGGCAGGCTTGGAAATATAGTGGAGGGAAACTATTTTAACCCTGAATAACTCAGGCCTCTCCAGGGCTTCAGGGCTTCTTAGGAGGAAGATGACTATGACTGGGCAGGGCCATAGGTGTGGAATGTTGGGAAGACCTGGCCAACCTTCATTCTCACTGTGTTGATCCTGGAAACAGTGCATTTTATTTTTATATGAAAATATATAAGGCTGGGGGAGGGGCAAAAAGACACTCTATAGAAAACCTTTCCTGAGGACCTGAGGGCAAAAAAGAAAATAAAGAAAAGGAAAAAAAATCTCAGTTGTAGTAAGTGTGAGGGTTGTGATATTAGTTCTAATTCATAGAAGTTTTCAATTAAAATATAATTTGCATAATAAAATTCACCCACTTGAAGTATACAACTCAATGGTTTTTAAAGTATTCATGGAGTTGTGCAACCATCACCATAATCAATATTGGAACATTTTCATCACCCCTAAAAAGAAACCCCCTATCCATTAGAAGTATCTCCCCATCTCTATTCTCCCATCCCTCCCCCAGCCTCAGCAAACCAGTAATCTGCATTCTGTCTCCATCGATTTACCTATTCTGGATAGTTCACAAAAATGGAACCACATTAAATGTGCTCTTCACTGATTTGCCTCTTTCACTTAGCATAATATTTTCAAGTTTCATCAATGCTGTAGGATGTTGTGCTGCTTCATTTCTTTTATTGACAAATATGTATGCCTTTATAATACATTTATAATACATTTTGTTTATCCATCACCAGTCGACAAACATTTAGTTTGTTTCCACTTTTCTGCTACTATGAATAATGCTTCTATGAACACTGATGGGCAAGTTTTTAGGTAGACATATATTTTTGTTTCTTTTAGGTAGACCTTGGGGTTGAATTGCTAGGTTGCGTGGTAGCTCCATGTTACCATTTTGAGGACATTCCATACCATTTTCTGAAATGGCTGCACTGCTTTACATTTCCACCAGAGATGTATGTTCCAATCTCCACATCCTTGCCAGACATTTGTCATTACCTGTCTTTTTTATTATAGCTATCCTAGTGAGTGTGAAGTGGTATCTCACTGGGCTTTTGATGTTCTTGTCCTTAATGACCAATGATGTTGAGCATCTTTTCATATGGCTATTGACCTTTTGAATATACTCTTTGGAGAAATGTCTATTTAAATCTTTTGCCCATTTTAAAATTAGGATATTTTTAAAATTATGAATTGTGAAAGTTCTTTATATATTCTGGAAACAAATCCTTTGTCAGATATGTATGCTTTGCCAATACTTCTTCCATTCTGAGGGTTATTTTGGCAGTATCTTGATAGTGTCCTCTGAGGCATCATCATTTTTAATTTTGATGATGTTCACTTTATTTCTTGTGCTTTAGGTGCCATATGTAAGAAACCGTTGCCTATTCTAATATCACAAAGATTTACACTTATGTTTTCTTCAAAGTTTTATAGTTATAATGCATGCATTTAAGTCTATGATCCATTTTGAGTTGTTTTTGTGTATAATGTAAAGGAGATGTCTGACTTCACTCTTTTGCAGGTGGATATCTAGTTTTTCTAGTTTAATTTGTCTGAAAGACTTTTCTTTCCTCATTAGTTTATATAATTTAAAAATTATAGCTAAATAGTACAAAAATCAGCTTAAAAACACATCTGTGGGATATGAAAAATTCATTTCATGGATTTTTTTTCCCTTCCTGGCACATTGGACCAAACAGTGTCATGCATTTGCCCACTTCTTTTGTTCATTTACCGATGACATGGTGAGTGTCTCTTGGGTAACGCTGGGTGCACAGGGAGGAATTTGATGGTGGGTGGACTAACCTTGAGGCTAGCTCCTCTCTTGGTAGAGAGAGTGACACAAGGAGGCATCCGAGGAGAGATGAGGACAGGAGACAGTTGTTTCAACAGATTCTTGCCTCTTCTCTCACTTTTCCCCCTAGCATGCCAATATTTCTTAATACATCAGTGTCTTCAAATATTCTGTTTCTCTCTACCTGAAATGCCTTTCTCCTCACCTAGTTAAGTCCTACTCATTTCAGTCCTCAACTGAATCCTCACTTTCTAAGGGGAGATTTCCTGACCTTCCAGGTCAGTTCCTACAGTGCAACATGTGCATCAGGGCTCTCCCCTTCAACTATTAGTACCACTAACAGTAGTACTTCAACTACAGTACTACTAGTACTTTCTGTAATAGTAATAAAATAATTAATTGGGTCATTAGTAGCTTAATCTACATCCCCTCTGTCTGTGTGACTGCTTCTGCTGGGTGGGTGTTGTCTGGCTATTGATGCTCACTGTTACCTATTGCTCAAGAGAGGGGAGCTCCAGGGCAAAGACAGACCTGGTGACAATCACAGCTATCCTCAATGACTACAAATCTCTAGTTCCCCACTGATAAAATGAACATAATAATGGCACCCATGTATGTCACAGGGCTTTCTTTGAGGACTAAAGAATAATAGCATGTGAAGTGCCCAGCATGGTGGTTGGCACATGGCAGTCAGTTGGTTAAAATCAGCCCCATGGGATGATCTCACTTTTAACTGGGACATAATGAAGAAAAGAAAAATGCAAACAAAATATAACCAGAGACATTGAAATTAAGAACAATCTAACAATAGCCAGAGGGGAGGAGGGAGAGGACAGATAGGAGAAGGGTTTTCAGGAACTACTGTAAAGGACACATGGACAAAACCAAGGGGGAGGGTAGAAGCAAGGGAGGGAGGTAGGTTTGGCTGGGGTGGGGGGGAGTGGTGGGGGAAAAAGGCAGACAACTGTAATTGAACAATAATAAAGTAATAAAAAAAAACAAGGAAAAAAATCAGCCCCATGGGGCAGTCTACCATGCCCACTGGACCCATGGGGGAAACATGCAGTTCCCATGGAGACCAGGGAGGGAAGTCTAAATGACTGGGGGGCACGATGACCCCCTCACAGCCCCCTGGAATCACAGTGTCCTGTGTAGGGCGATGTCTTTCTAAGGCATTTTCTGCAAAACCATTAAAAACAATTAGCCAAACTACATTTTTGTATTTTCACAGAACACCTAGCAACCAACTTGGCTGATTTAAAGAAAGAATTTTTGTGCCAACATTATTATAGCTCAGCAGTTAACATAGTGCTTAAGAGGGGAGGCTGTGGAGTCCCATTACATGGGTGCCCATTTCAGTTGCTTCACTTACTATTTAGGCCACTTACGAAAGCTCACTGAGCCTCATGTGCCCTGTCTGTAAAATGGAGTTATGAACCATGTGTTCATGGCAGGGTTGTGAGAGGAGTCAGTGGGACAGAGCACACACAGCTCTCAGTGCCTGATGGCATATCCTATGAGCTCAGAGAAGTTGAATTATAGTTGTTAGTGCTGGAGAGGCTCTGGATTCTGGCTATGAGAGACCTAAATCCCAAAGTGTTAGTTTCATTAAACTTTTGACAATCTTCCAAGGAGAATAGGAAACAAAGGGCACCTAAAACACCCATTTAGTGGCATTTTATTGTATTTCAGCTACAGTTAGTAGGATCGCCAAATTTTCCATTCTTTCCTTAGAAGTTATAATCAGGAAAACAAACACCCTGTGTGTCTGTGCACATATTAATTTGAGGTGGTTAAAATTCAGCCAACTATTTCTGTCTGAGTTTACAGAATGTGAACAAGTCAATCTCTTGAGCATTGCCATTGTTCCAAATTTAGGTAACAAGTCAGTTTCCATTCCTATTATTCCTAATCCTCAGAGAAATTGCTTTTGCTTTAGTTTTTTTTCAGTCATTTTTCCTTCTATCTCACAAGAAAGCTAAGAGGTCTATTCTTCTTTCCCTCTTCTTTTCTTCCTCCCTTCCATCCTTTCTCTTTTTTTCTTCTCCCACTCTCCCTCCTTCTCCTCATTTCTCTCCCTCTCTTTTCTTATAAAGTGACGGTGTTACAACTCTAAGTCAAATGGGGATAATCAAAATAATATTGACTTTAGAGGGCTGTTGGGAGAATGAAATGAGACATGCTGATTCCTTGGTGTAGCATCTAGTGGGGCGTGACTATTTCTGCTTGTTAGTTGTGATTCTTATTGCTACTTGGAAAAAGGCAAATCATTGATCTTATTCCTTTCCTCTTCGTTCTTTTGATCTTGTATTTCCAAACTCAAAGTCTTGGGAACAATTTGCCGGTATGTCTTCCCCTAGTTTTTCTGTGGAGGCTGATTAGCCCTGTCAGTGACAAGAGGGCATCGGAGTTGCTAAAAAATGATTGGTGTGTGAGACTCCTTAGGAGCCAGGCATCTCTGAGAATTGGTTCCTGGCCAGGATGTATGTGCTCACAGAATTGGTTAGTGTCTGCCCAGGGCCTGGCTGCTGCTGTCATGTCAGACCCATCCCAAGGGTGCTGCAGCAGGGCGATGGCCTTCTATGTGTGGCAGACTGGCAAAGGCAGGCTCAGAAGTGAGAACAGTTTCCACAGGGATCAGTCAATACCCCCAGGGTCAACTGTGAGTGACTACAGCCTTGTTCACTATATTAAGTAGCATCACATGGATCTCTGACATTCAATATTCTAAATTAATGCACAGAGAGGGGTCAAATTCAATTTCTCTTCTGATTGTCAGTTGGCCAGCCTATTGGAGAGGTTTCTTGCAGTCTACCTCTCTGGCCCTAAGGACTGGGACAGTGAACAAAGCAGGATAGTTGCTGGTGTCTCCTTTTGATTCCTCCCTGAGCCTGACCAGGAGAGCAGGGCTCTTAAACTTGAGAGATTTGTATAACCTGGTGAAGTATAGATTTCCAAGATCTGCCTCCAGGGACCCAGATGCAGTAAGTTTGGGGGATGAGATGAGGAAACTGCATCTTGAGCAGCACTTTTGTAATCCTTTCCGAGCTGTTCTATCTCCCTCCACCGGTGTGGAGCCTATTGGAAGGTAGGAACCTGTCTGTGTGGTTCACTGCTGTATCCTTGTGACCTGCCTTCAAGGGAGGGAGTGAAATGTAGCCCCACACTGCGATGTGCACAAGAATCCCTGAGAGCTTGTTAAAAGACAGATTGATTCTCATTCATACACTTGGAAGTAGGGTCCAACGATCTGCCTTTCTAACTAGCACCTGGATGTAGCTGCTCGAGGCTGAGGTTGTCATTCTGAGCTGGCAGGGTCTCTAAGACTGCAGTGTGGGTCAGAACCTCCCCCCGCCCCCACACCAGGTTTGAGTCCTGATGCCACATATTTGCTGGTAGGGAGACCCTGGGTCATTCTCTCCTCCTGTCACACAAGGCCAATGACAATGCCTCCCTCAGAAGTTTCTTTTGGGACACCTAGGAGGTAACACATTGGAAGCATTTAGCCCCGTATTAAATCCTAACTCATTATAATTATTATGAAAACTTCCAAGAAGTTAAATATCAGGCCAGAATTTAAGAAACTCTGATAATGTAGTTGGTGCACAAAGTTCAGCATCAGACCCCCTCAGTTTACATCCTGGCTCCACCACTTATTAATTGTACAGCCTTGGAAAAGCTTCTTAACCTCTCTGCCTCAGTTCCTCCATCTGTTAAATGGGATAATAAGTGGCCCTTACCTCCTTTAGTTGTTAGAAGGTTGGACATGATGCATCCAAATTTTTTACTCTATATCAGGCATCTAGGGGCCCTGTTTCTGTTACTATTATTATCGATCAGCTGTGGTTGGAGAACTTTGGTGTGAGGATGTAAATTACTGGGACCTCTGGCCTGGCTAATTCAAATTCCTGGTCAGAAGCATCAAATACCTACAACAAGCCTTAAGGTGTCAACACAGCTATCCCCCTTCAGCTACTCCTTTGGAATAATCACAGCTCCATCGATTAGCTGCATGTCTTTGGAGAGGTATTCAACATCTATACTCTCCTGATCTGTAAATAGTAGAAAATAATAGTAGCTGCCTCATAGTATTTATTTAAGGATATAAAGCAAAAAGTAATTAGAAAAGTGCTCAAGATATTTGTTATGAGAGCAATTATTATTATTGTTAGATTGTCATTACATTATTAATACAGTGTACAAAGTAGACATTAGTTATAATTATTATACAGTATAGTTATATTTTATAAAGTATACATTATAATAATTAATATCATATGCTACTACTTAACTATAATAGTTCAAATTATTTTTGTCTGCAAATGTCTTTATTTTGCCTTTACTTAAAAAATGTTAAAAAACTGAAGTAAAATACACATAATGTAAAATTTACCATCCTAACTATTTTTAAGTGGATGGTTCAGTGGTGTGAACTCAATTCATGCTGTTCTGCAACTATCACCACCATTCAGCTCCAAAATACTTTTCATTTTTGCAAAACTGAAACTCTATACCCATTAAACAATAATTCCACATTCACCACTCCCCCCAGGGCCTGGCAGCCACCATCCTACTTTCTGTCTCTAAGAATGTGCCTACTTTAGGTTCCTCATATCAATGGAGTCAGTCTTTTTATGACTGGCTCACTTCACTTAGCATAATGTCCTTGAGGTTCATCCATGTGGCAGCATGTATCAGAATTTTGTTTTAAGGTTAAGTAATGTTCCATTGTATGTGCAACCACATGTTGTTTATCCATTCATGCACTGATGGGCACTCAGGCTGTTGCCACCTTTTGATGATGGTGACTGTGCTGCTGGGAACATGGATGTACAACTGTGTCTTCAAGATGGTGTGCCTTTAGTGTCTGAGAGAAGTTGTCTCTGCTCTTATAACTTCTGATCACAGTCAGAGATGTTTCTCCATACTTATCATACCCCACGTTAAGGAGAAAGCCAAGAAACAAAGAAGCAACAGATACTTCTTTCACTTATTTATTCATGCTCTTATCAATTCATTAATTTCCAATACTTCTTCCATCACCTACTATGTGCAAGGTCTCATGCCAGGTGCTGTGGAACCCTGACAGTTTGCCCATAATCTTATTGGCTATTATGTGTTGAAAAGTTATATATACTTAGCGAGTGCTCTTCTTTCTCAAATTGGTACCTGGGAGCTCAGAGCTTGGGTAAAAGCTTCCTTCCCCTGGTAATTGGACAGAATTCCAGCCTCAGACACACTCAGAAACTGTGCCTGAGTCTTGAATGGAACAGCCCCTCTCAGATCAGGCAGTTTTCCTACCTGAAGGATTTCAAAATATACTCAATCAAGACTTTGCAAGAATTGGGAATCTGTAGAAGTAAAACCTATGTAAAAATTGTGTTGACGTAAAAACCTGTGGTCATACTTCCTATCACTCACAACCGTATTTGGACATTTTTCTTTTATTTGGACAGATTATTACAATTTAACTTTAGGCAAACTATAGATATAAATGTCTACACCAAAACACTTTCCAGACCCTGGTGCTTAAACCCCTTGGCATGACCTGCCCTGGGGTGGCAGATCCCCATGCCCTCAGGGAGTTGCAGCAACTCAGAGTGTGAGCACTCAGGCAAGACTGCCAGAGTAGAAATCCCAGCTCACTAAGAGCACATGGGTCCTTCAGTCAGTTCTTCATAACTAGAATCCTAATCTCTTCAAATCACAATTTTCCCATTGGTAAAATGAGGCAAACAATAGTCCCAGCTCATAGGATTGCTGGGCAGATTTAATGAGCTAATACTGATAATGGGTCTGCTTGTTCCAGGGCCTGGCACAGAGTAAGTGGGGACTGATGTTGGCTGTCCGTTACAAAAACGAGCGTGCTCCCCACTCCCCACTGCAGCCACAGGGACCTTTGTCAGTCCCTCCAATATGCCATGCTCTGCTTCTTCCTCCAGCCCTCTGCCCATGCTCTTTCTTCTCTTTCCCTCCCACCCCAACCCCTCTTGCCTTGTTAACACTATTCCTGTCCCATCCATTATATTATATTTTCTCTAAGAAGACTCCTCACCCTCAAGACTGGTTATATGCTTCTTTCTTGAGCTCCACATACACCCTTGGACTTATCCCTGCCATGGCACCTGTCACCTGTACTGTCACCTTCTAACTGAGTTGTGAGCTCCACTAGGCCAAGACCTATCCACCTTGGTGTCTACAGCATCTGAAGGGAGAGAAATTAATGAAACATGGACCTGTAGGGGGTATGAACTTCCACTGGAAGGATCTCTACTCTGGACATCCAATTTCAAGGACCTTAGAGACTCCCAGGGCAGTGTATCTCATGGCCCCCACCCCAGAATGTCCTGGGAAGGGTCTTAGTCAGTTCTTGAGTAGAGTGTCTGCCTCCCCAAGCACCATTTTGTTGGCTACCAAAGGGCGGGCATATGACAGGACTGATTTAGCCTCTTAAGATGCTGGTTCAGCTTTCAGGTGAAGATGTTTCAGAGAATGTTCTAGTCTGGACCAGAGGCCAGAGGTTCTGTCCATAGAATAGTGGACTGACTTCCCTTCCATCACCTTCAAACCACTGCCTCAGTCCTCATTTGCAATTTTCTATCTTGGTTCTTCTAATAGCACATTTGTTTTCATTTCATACCGTTCAAATGAACGGTAATTGCCTATTGGGCTTGCTGGTTGGCTAATTTCTCCAAAAGGCTATGTTCTCAGTGATAAGACACTTCTGTGCTATTTCCATTCTATCCATCAACCCATCCTGCCATGTTAAATTTCTCTCATATTAATGTAAGAAGCCATGGCGATAAGAGTAAACATTTATTAAGTGTTTCTCTGTGCCAGGCACTTTGGGAGTACTTTGCAAGTGTTATCTCATCTAATTTTTGTAACAGCCCTGTGAAATAGAAACTGTTAGCACCATCTTTATAGCTGAGGAAATTGAGGCACACAGATTAAATACTTTGTTCAAAGGACACGGAAGAAAGTGACAAAGCAGGAACTCAAACTCAGGTCTGCATAACTTCAAAGACTGTGCTCTTAACCATGAGACTCCATCAGTGCCCTATAATTTTCAGTTATTATAATGTCCCAATTAGAAAGCAGCAGGTACACTAAAAAATATACACTTTGTACCCAAAATGACGTAGCTATTGTGATCTTACTAAACCCATGCTTTCAGTATTACATCCTAAGTTACATTTTGTCTTTTGTTTGAAAGGGAAATGGGACAGAAAGATTTCATTTTCCCCTTTTTTCTTTCTTTCTTTCTTTCTTTCTTTCTTTCTTTCTTTCTTTCTTTCCTTCCTTCCTTCCTTCCTTCCTTCCTTCCTTCCTTCTTTCTTTCTTTCTTTCTTTCTTTCTTTTTTTTCTTTGAAAGCAGGAGCTCTTCTGTTTGTTTTGGATGAATGCAGAAGGTCATGTGATTGTCAATGGATCATTAACTGGACTGGTACCCAGCCAAGCAAGATAAATCTGATGACTATTTTTATGGGAGGCACTTTGCTCCTTTTTGATTCCAAAGCTGACTGGTTGGCCTAATCCACACCAGCCATTTAGCAAAAAAATATTCTTGGATACAAGAGGGATTGAAGGGACAGTGTGAATAGCTCTGTGTGAAAATCCATTTCTGTTACTGAATACTCAAATATCCTCTAAACTGTCTCCATTATTCTTCATGTGTGCATGTTGTGTTTAAAGATTAAGAGTGGGTTGGAAATCAGTTACTCCTACTTTCGCTTTCCAAGTAAATTTTTGTGATTTACCAGATTCAGAAAAATCAAGTTTGATAAATATAACAACTTGTTCATTCTTATTCAGTTCCTTTATGTAAAAACTATGGTAGAAGAAGAACTTAGTATTTCTCAGGAGGGGACAATAGAGAATTGTTTAAATCTCATACTCATCCATTCATTAAATAATTATTGAACATCTAATATATGCTAGGTACCATACTCAGCACTGTGGTTGTAGAAGTGAATAAGTCAAAACCCCTGCCTTCACTAAGTTTACAGTCTGTATACAAATCCTTAGATGTGATAAACAAAGTCTGACACTAGACCACAAGAAAGCAGGATCTCACAGGTGTTGTTAACATGTGGTTGGATGAGACTGTTGGCTGGAATATAAATTGGAGGAAGCAGCACTCTCTTGCCTTTGGTCTACATAGTCTGTTACTAGGAGAGCTTGTTCCATATTTTCCACCTAGCCTGGTATCAATAGCAACAATAGTTAATGTTCTATTGCCTTTTCTTTTTTCTATGCAACTGGATAAATTCTTGATTTGCTTTGATTTTATCAGTCAAATAGGGGGAAAACCACAATAGGTCACCATTGTTTTTCCTCTGCACAGCAGGCCCCTCCCTGGCGATGTGGAAAGGAGGAGATGGGGGAAGGTGGACCTGTCCATTAGGGCCAGGCCTTCCCAGTCATTCATGTGTATACCCCAGGTTTGGGGGAGACAGCTCTCAAAGGACTTGGACAAGCCTATTATGGGCAGAAATCCTAAAGATCTAGCTCAAGAGACATGTAGGTATTAAAGATAGTCATTCTGACTACCCACCTGTGAACAATTCTATTGAAGAGAAAAGGGAACACCTACAGCAGGCACAGTGAATAGATTTGACCCCGAATGCCCACTCAGACTGGTCTCAGGAATTGGAATTCTGTTTGTGAAGGGTTCTGAGCCTCATCTAGAAGACCACTGATAACAGACTACCTTCGACCCAGATCTGCTTGGTTAATGTACTTCTCTCTGAGTTCTGACAGAATTCAGATTCAAAATAATCTTAATACACTAAAAGAGTGAATTGACAGCATGGATGGAACTGGAGAGCATTATGCTAAACAAAATAAGCCAGGAAGTGAAAGACAAATACCATATGATCTCACCTTTAATAGGAACCTAATCAACAAAACAAACAAGCATAATATAACTAAAGACACTGAAATTGAGAACAGGCTGACAGTCACCGGAGAGAAGAAGGGAGGGAATTTCAGGGGAAAAGGGGAAGGGTTTAGAGCAACAAGTATAAAAGACACATGGACAAAAGCTAGGGGGGTGGAAATGGGAGGCTGCTGGGGAGGGCTGGAAGGTGGTGGGCTGGGATGGGAGTAGAAGTCAGAAAACTATACAAGAACAACAATTAAAATTAAAAAAAAAGAGTTAATCAAAACCAACAAGATGAAGGCTACAGAGGACAGCTATAAACTCCTGCATTTAAAGTCACAGTTCAGGGATGGGTTGGTTAACCTTTGGGACTAGGGAAATTTGGCTTGCTAGGCAGTTCCTGATAAAGCTTGACCATAAGCTCCCTATGAATCAGTAAAATAGTGTGGCTCCAAAATATCCTGGAGCAATGAAGTGCTGCTAGAATTGAATAGGGTAGCTTGACATTACTGGAACTGAATTTTTGGATCTCCTCCTTCCAGATTGCTGTTCTGCTTGTAGACTTGGGTGCGTGGATAAGCTCCAGGTTTCTGAAATTGGACATTTCCTTCCTCTTAGAATAGGAAGGAGTTTGCTCATGCAGAAACAAAGAGGTAAGATGCCTAGAAAAGACCAGAAATTCTTTGTCTTTGGAATAGGCTAGATTGGGAAATCAGTTTAAAAAAAAAAGGCATCAAATGATTTTGCTAATACCTGGATTTTTTAAAAGCTTAAAATGTATTTTGTCCCACGTGCTATACTCTTAAATACACCCACATCCATTTTGGGAAGAATTTCATCCATATGGTATATTCATTGGCAGTTAACTTGCCAAAATCATTGTTGTGTCAGAACCATTTGATTTTCAAGTTGCGATTTAAGTTGTTCCCAAAAAGTTTCTGAAAGCTTATTTTCTTAAACTAGGATATGGATTTTAATAAAAGGAATAAAGAAAATGGATTTTTCAGTTTGGATTTAACACAGTGGAAATACTTAAGAATTTTAAGCTCGCTGGACTCTGTTAGAACCAGCTTGACCATTGCCACCTTCTTATAATAATAATGATAATGATGATGATGATGACGATGACGATGACTATTCAACTACTTGGGTTTGGGTTATTTTCTGATTGTTCCTGATAATTTCCTAATAAATTTTTCCTAATAATTATGCTGCAAAAATAGAGAAAGCATAAGAGTTGGAAGGGAAAGTCAGAAAATATTCAGGGGTGCTTAGGCAAAAAGCACTGGCACACATAAGGACATTAAGTTTTAAGGGAGAAATTGAGTTGGTGCATAGACTTTCTAAGTAAAAAGCACCTAATTAGCTCTTAGTCTTCCCAAAAGAAGGCAAGTTCCAGGGTTAGGAAGCCAACAGTTAGTTTGGTAACTCCCATCCAGGAGTCATCTGTCCAGTTCACAAGTGGAGACGGGGATCTTGGCCTACCATAAGATAATAAATGCAGGCTGGAGCACAAATTTCCAGTTGCTATGTAGTGGACATTGGCTGGTTTTTGACTCATCTTTATATTCTCCTTATTAATTGCTTTTCCATTAAGGACATAAAAAAAAAGACTGGAGGAATATACTCCAGTCTTATGGCATCCTGCATAAGTGAGTAAAATAAACCCACGTGTAGACTTGAGTCCACATTTCGGTCTTAATACGACTTGGTCTACTGATTGCTCATTGTCTTGTTTTCAGGTCAGTGCTCCAGTGGTCCTTTTGCTCCATAGGTGATGATTGAGAGGGGTAAGCAACTGCACTTTATAGTCTTTGGATTCACAGTTCTCAACCCATGGAACATTTAGCTAAATTGAGATTTATGATAAAAGTCACAGAGTAGGTGCCAAATCAAAATGAAAGGTGTAGATGGTGCCAAATGATACCAACTTGGGTATTTTAGTGGGTATGTGATGAAGGGCTTTGGAGTAATAAGTAAGTGTTGGGTTGGGTTTAAGAGAAGAGAATAGGATTTAGCCCCTCTCATTTTAATTCTGGTATCCTCTGGAAAGCATTATTTGTTATGCACTGTATTATTATTACAAAGGAATAGTTAGCTTCAAATAGGCCAAGGCTCATCTCCTATGCTTTTTCTAGCCAAGGAACTTTGAACATTTTTTAGTGATGAGAAATCATCACTGTGTGCTGCAAGTTAAAATAGGCACAAGCAAGTTGCAAGGTCATGGCTGTTAGGTGTTCATTTTCCCAAGGATGTCATAAAAAAAATACATATTTACCCTAGCACTGTGTATAATATTCTAGTTCTGTGTGCCTTTTAGAGATTCTAGGACTTTCTCTACGGCCAATGGAACTGTTAAATTGTCTCCAATATTTTATAAAACAGCAAGGGTGGTTTTGATTTTACAAGTATGTAAATGTGCTTGTCCAAGGAAGGAAAAATACATTGTTAGATGCCCTAAAAACTCACTATTGCCCAAGAAACTTCCCAGGTAGGTACCTGGTTAAATCAGACTTAATTCATGAACAATTTCTAAGAACAATTATATTCAAACTTTTAAAAAAGTCTGAGTTCTATTTATATACTATGGGTTTGTTTATTGTTTCATTGATTTGGTTACTGATTACAACCCATTTTGGGCAAAGAGTGATAAGTAAGCAGGGGAGGGAAGAAAGTTACTGGTTTAACATTCTTAACCGTAAAGAATCAGATTTCAAAGAATTGGCTTCTCCCAATTTACCTAATGAATTGTTTGACCACTATGGTTGTAACCTGAGGAAATAAAGAGGATTATACCATTTTAAAGAAATTACAAGTCATATCCCAATGGTAGAAACTGATATCCATCACTTTCTTTGGTAAGCTATTTTTTCCCTTTTTCTTTTTTAATGTTCAAAGAGTTTGCCTTACTTTGTTTTATTTTCTTCTATTACTGTCTTTTCTAAACCCATTAGAAAAAAAACCCCTCACTACATGTGTTTCTTGGTTATTACTTGTATTTACTTCTATTTGCGTTAAATTGCTCTTTGAAGTATACATATAGCCACAGTATAGGAAACTATAACACATCTTCTAATAATAGTATAAGTTCTCAGTGAAAGTTTGTTACATCAAAAAGCAAATACAAGGTCTAATGGAAGACTCTAATTGCCTAGGAACATTTCATTCATTCATTCATGCATTCATTCAGTAAATATTTG
Organism: Anoura caudifer; assembly: GCA_004027475.1. Taxonomy (NCBI): domain Eukaryota; kingdom Metazoa; phylum Chordata; class Mammalia; order Chiroptera; family Phyllostomidae; genus Anoura; species Anoura caudifer. The sequence goes on from PVKU01000692.1 coordinate 395,096, forward strand.
TTGATCACCTATTATGTGCCAGACATTGTTGTAGGTGCTAAGGACCAGGAGGTGGATAAGCAGGTAGAATCCTTGTGCAGATGGAGTTTACTTTCTAGTGGAGGGAGGCAGACAATAAGCCAACCAACCAAACAAATATGAAAACTACACTAGAGTGCTATGCAGGGAACTAAAATTAAATGAGCTGATAAGTGGGTCGCAACTTCAGATTAGGCATCAGGAAGACCTCTTGGAGGGCCTTTAAGCTGAGGTCTTATTCCAGTTACTATGGCTACATGATGAATTACCCATGAGCTTGGTGACTTAAAGACAGCAATTTATTATACTCCCAAGTTCTCTGGGTCAGGAATTGTGAGAGGGCATGGAGGAGACAGCTTGTCTCTGCCTCACAATGTCAGGGGTGTAGCTGGAAGACATGAAGTCTGGGGCATGGAAACACTTCAGTGTTTGGTCAGTCACATGTCTGCAGGTTGATGCTGACTACTGGCCAGCACACCTACGCAGGGTCTCACCATGTGTCCTGGCTGGCTTCCAAGGATAAGTGCCCTGAACAGTGAGCCAGGTGGCAGCTCTATTATATTTTTATGATCTTGCCTTGGAAGTTACACAATGTCATTTCTGTTGTACCCCATTAATTAAGATGATTACAAAGATCCACCTACTTTCAACAGGGAACAACACAGACCCCACCTTTTGATGGAGGAGTGTCAATCCCGCATTGCAGGGTACAGATTGATGTGACCTTCTTTGGAAAAATCCAGCCTGCCACAGGCCTGAATGACAAGAAGGAGCTAATAATATAAAAATCAAGGGGAAGAACATTTCAGACAAAGGCCCTATACAAAAAACATCGCACATATTTGAAATGCAGATGAAGGATCAGGGTAATAGGGCATAGAGAGCAAGGGAAAGAGTAGTAAAAGATAGCATTGGAAAAATGGCCAGGGGATTGCTGGTGGGAATGCAGACTGGTGCAGCTGCTGTGGAAAACACTGTGGAGGTTCCTCAAAACATTAAAAATGGAACTGCCATATGGCCCAGTGATTTCACCTCTGGGAATGTATCTGAAGAAACACAAAACACTAATTTGAAAGAATATACGTACCCATGAGTTCATTTTAGCATTATTTTCAATAATCAAGCTATGGAAGCAGCCCAAGTGCCCATTGTAAAAATTAAAAAATAAATAAATAAATACAAACAACTGTGGTACATTTACACAATGAAATATTAATTGGCCATAAAGAAAAAACAAAATTTTACTGCTTGCGACAGCATAGATGGACCTAGAAGGTTTTGTGCTATGTGAAATAAATCAGTCAGAGAAAGACAAATACCATATGATTTCTTGTGGTATGGTATGATTTTATATGTGGAATAAAGAACAATATAAATGAACTAATAAAACAGAAACAGACTTATGTATACAGAGAACAGACTCCTGGTTGCTAGAGGGGAGGGAGGTTTGAGGACTGGGTGAAAAAGTTGAAGTGATTAAGAAGTACAAATTATTAGTTATAAAACAGCCGCAGGAATATAATGTACAGCATAGGGAATATAGTCAATAATATTCTAATAACTATGTGTGCTGTCAGGTGGGTACTTTAATCATTGGGCCATCACTTCATAAATTATGTAATTATCTAAGCACTCTGCTGTAAACCTGAAACTAGTATAAATAATATTCAATGTCAACTGTAACAGAAAAATAAAATTCAAAAGAATCCTATGTGACCTAGAAGTGAGAAAAAGAAGAGATCATCAAATATCTAACTAAAATGAATATATGCCAGCAGTTATAAAGGAAAATGGTTGTCTATTTATACATTTATCTTTCTATATGCAAAAATAGTTATATATTTATCTCTATAAATGAAATACTTCTGTCCACAGAAGTAATTCTGTATCATAAGAAACCTCATAGACAAAGTAAAAAGATAAACAATCAACTAGGGAAAAGATCTTTGCTGCCCACATGACAGGGGCTATGCTTATTAGGGACAGCCTGTACCACTGACCCCATGACACAGGCAATCACAAAATGGGCAGAGACTACAAAGAACAGGCTCATAGGAAAAAATGCAAGTGATCCGTAATCATGAAAAGATGTTCAACCTCATCATAATAAAAGAAACACAAAACAAAGCAGCCTACTTCACTTGATTGACAAAAACAGCACCAAAAGCCATCATTTTTACTAAATTGACAACAATTAACAATGCTTGATAAAACATGGTATTGGTGAGGATGAGGGAGAATATCGGCACTCTTTTACACTGTTAGTATAAATGTTTTCTATAGAAATTTGGCAGCAGGTATTAGATTTTAAAATGCATATTTTCTGCCCTGGCTGGTGTGGCTCAGTGGATTGAGTGCTGGCCTGTAAATCAAAGGGCCACTGGTTCAATTTCCATTCAGGGTGCTTGCCTGGGTTGCAGGCCAGGTTGCCAGTGGGGGTGCGTGGGAGGCAAACACACATTGATGTTTCTCTCCCTCTCTTTCTCCTTCCCTCCCCCTCTCTCTAAAAATAAATAAATTAAATCTTTAAAAAAACAAACAAAAAATGCATATTTTCTTTGCCCTAGCAATTCAACTGTTTGAAAACAATCTTATGAATGTATTTACTCCCATATGCAATGGTATCTGTTTGAAGATATAGATTTATTACTATTTATAATAGTAAAAAATTGAAATTATTCAGATGACATCATTAGGGGGTCAGATTTATAAATTAATTTTAGCCCATCCAGAGAAGCATGGACCTCTGAAGGTATTTAGAAGGTATCTGCAGGTATTTAGAAGAATGTGGAAGATAAAAATGGTACTAATTTAGAAAGATGTTCAAAATGTATTAAGTGAAAAAGGTAAAGACAGTATGAATAGGATGATATTTAAAGGACTTTTGTGCATATTCATGTATATATGAATATCTATCTATCTTACTTAACCTGATTCCTGAAACGATATACATTTCATAAAACTTTAATAGTATTTGAAGTATGGAGCTCTAGGCTGAAGGAAAGAGAATTTTAGTCTCCATTGTATGGCTTCTGTAACATTAGTTTTTTTTCTTTAAAACCGTGGGCATATTTGAACTTTAAAATTAAAGAGTAATACTAAAAATATCATGAGTGTATTTCTACAAGGCCCTTAGGTACTGACGTTACCAGTAGAAATTTCAGGCATGGATACACTGTCATATTTTTGGCTCTTTGGTGCCCCTCAAATTACACTGTTTGACATTCTTGCTGGCTGGTTAGGCCTCAGCAATACCCTGAGAGTAAAAAAGTTATCAGCAACTTCTGGCCAAGATGGAGACATAGGTGGACACACTGTGTCTCCTCATACAACCAAAATTAAGGACAACAAAGATTTAGAAACAAGAAAACAACCACAACTGATAGAAAATTGAACTGTACGGAACTCGAACAACCATTCATCCAGACCAGTAAAAAGGGCAGAGTCACGGCAGGAAAAAGTGGAAGTGCGGACCTGGGCACTGAGGCAGCAGGGGCTGGCAGATCCCAAACAAACAGGCAGTGGCTAGGAGACCTGTGGCACGGGGTGGCAACTGTGCAAACCCAGTGAGGCCACACAAGGTGGCTGGCTGACCAGGTGGTCCCACATTTGCACACAGAAAATCCAGGCAAAGGGGAAGCGGCAGAAGGGACTGGAATCTGAGAGAGAAGAGCAAGCACCATTGTTCCCTCTCAGACCCCACCCCCACATACAGCGTCACTACCCAGCTACTGGGCTGCCCCAACCTGGGGCACACCTAAGGCTCCGCCCCTCACTATGTTACAGCCCTGACCAGACCAAAAAAAAAAAAAACCAAAACACACACACACACACACACACAAATGGCTCAAATGGAAGAACAAATCAAAGCCCCAGAGCCAATTCATTTAAGGGACCAAGAGATAGCCAACCTATCAGATGCACAGTTCAAGGCCCTGGTAATCAGGATGCTCACAAAATTGGTTGATTTTGCTTACAAATTAGATGAACAAATGAAGGCTACAATAAGTGAAATTAGGGAAAACGCACAGGGAACCAGCGATGGGAGGAAAACTGGTACTCAAATCAATGGAGTGGATCAGAAGGAAGAAAGAAACAACCAAACAGAAAAGAATGAAGAAACAAGAATTCAAGAAAATGAGGAGAGGCTTAGGAACCTCCAGGACATCTTTAAACGTCCCAACATCCAAATTATAGGGGTACTAGAAGGGGAAGAAGAAGAACTGTCAAAACTTATTTGAACAAATAATAAAGGAGAACTTCCCTAATATGGCAAAGGAAATAGACTTCCAGGAAGTCCAGGAAACTCAGAGAGTCCCAAAGAAGTTGGACCCAAGGAAGAACACACCAAGGCACATCATAATTACATTACCCAAGATTAAAATGAAAGAGAGAATTCTAGAAGCAGCAAGGGATAAGGGCACAATCACCTACAAAGGAGTTCCCATCAGACTGTCAGCTGATTTCTCAAAAGAGACCTTCCAGGCAAGAAGGGGCTGGAAAGAGGTATTCCAAGTCATGAAAGGCAAGGACATACATCCAGGATTGCTCTATCCAGCAAAGCTGTCATTTAGAATGGAAGGGCAGATAAAGTGCTTCTCAGATAAGGTCAAGTTAAAGGAGTTCATCATCACCAAGCCCTTATTATATGAAATGTTAAAGGGACTTAGAAAAAGAAGATAAAAAATATGATGGTAAAAAGACAGCAAACTCACAGATATTAACAACCATACCTAAAACAAAAGTAAACAGCTAGACCAGGAGCAGGAACACAGAAATGGAGATCACATGGAGGGTTAGCAATAGGGGAGAAGAAGGAGGAGAGAGAGGAAAAAGGTACAGAGAATAAGTAACATAGATGGTGGGTAGAAAATAGACAGGGGAAGGGCAAGAATAGTGTGGGAAATGTAGAAGCTAAAGAACCTACGACACATGGACATGAACTAAAGTGGGGAATGTGGGTGGGGGTCGTGTGCAGGGTGGAGGGGAATGATGGGGGAGAAATGGGACAATTGTAATAGCATAATCAATAAAATATATTTAAAAAAATAAAAGTAGCCATCCTAAAAAAAAAAGTTATCAGTCATTCATTGTTCCTATCTCTTTGACTCTTATTACCAAGTCTTGGAGTTTCCACACCAGTCGGAAACTGCTGGTTAGAAAACCCTGCTGTTAAGTTGAGCGGAATGCCCTGCCAGTAGTGCTGGGGCCACCAACTTGGTGGTAGTGCAGCCACCGGTATCACTACAGTGATGACCTTTGAGAGTGAGGTGAGGCGTTGGGTCACCAAATGGGCAGCTCTGCCCTAGTCAGGAGAGGCAATTCTTGGGCAGAGATGTAGAATTCAGGTTCAGGAATTTTGTGGGCCTTGTACAGAATTCAGTTCTGCTCTTCCTCAATTTCTTGGAGGACACAGTGTCATTTTAGCTATGACTTACGTCTAATGTGTGAGAGCCGATGATGACAAATTACTGAAAAGAATGAAGCAATTATCCAGTGAATTTAGGCTGAGTACCTATATTATCAACTTCACAAAAATGGCCTACTGCTAGTAATAGGACTCACCTATTAATATTATGGCCATGTAATAAAAAAGTGATGTAAAGCAGAGGGTGACGGGGTCCTGAAGTCTATATGTGCTTGCTGACAATGAATGGCCCAGATAAATTGTGACAGGTCATGATTAACTTAAAGTAACTAAATACATGTGAGCCTTGAAGAATAAAATACATAAAATAAGAATGGCCATTGGTTCAGTGGAAGCTTGTGGAGTACTTTTAATGCCTGTTTTCTTTTACCAGCACCCTAGATGAAGTGCAGAGATGTCATTCTGAGCTCAAGCTCTGGAGCCAGGGGCCAGAGGCCAAATCTCAGGCCCTCTGTGTCCTAGCTGTGTATACTTGGACACCTGGGTGGGATTTTTTTTTTTGCCTTACAAAACATAACATCTGGCTTGTGAGAATGAAAAAGGGTCAGGGTAAGAATACTAAGGGCTAAGCATAGGGCTTGGCACAGTGAGAGCTCAACAGATGAAAGAAAGAGAATTGCCACTGCTGCCAAAATCATCATCTCCGCGTTTTCACAGTTACAACCAACTGCTTGGATAGGAGCGTAAGACTGATGTGGCTTCTAGTTTGCTAGAATTGTTAAATAGATTTGGTGTACAAACACATCCTAGTCAATGACAGGAAAGTGGCTTTTCCTTATTATGTTTCAGAAATAGGTTTCTTTCTTTTTTTTCAAACATTGGGCTTTGATGATTTAGTTGTGTGCATGGTGGAGACACACGTTTTTTCACATGGACTTGGGCTTGAATTCCAGCTCTACTCCTGACCACGTGGTAGGTGACCTGGGGAAATTTGCTTCATCTCCCTGAGCCTCAGTGGCCTTATCTGAAAAATGCAGATAACAATTCCTGGGCTTCAGGGAGAATTAAGTGTCAGATTACATTTGAACAGCACTGGGCACATATATGTTCCATTACTGTTAGTTCCTATACTAGTGGGAAAAGGATAAGAATTTCAAGGGGGCATTTTAAACTGTCTTACAACACAAAACACCTGGCTCACAGGTGACTGGATCCACTGCTTCAGCAAACTACACAGCACAGCTAAATAAAATCACAGCTCAGTTGATCTGAGCCATGGGGGTCACTTAACTCAGCAGAAAAACTCATAATGACATAACAGAGCCAAGAAAATCTTCTGCGAACACACGAGTCACTCTGCCAATACAAAGTATCATCATTAGTGGCTAATTCCTAAAATAGGCTAACTCTGTGGCTGTTGTCCCTGCCAGGGTTGTTCTGGAGGTGGTGGATAGAAACACCTGGGGTTCATCCACAAACTGACTGCCTGGTGTTTTGTTCGCTCATCCCAGTCAAAACAGTTTCCCAGCAGCTTTCCACTGGTCTTGCCTTAACTCCCACCCCAGGCTCCATGGCAGCAGCATGACTTTGGGATGATGATGTCTCAGGGACTCTGACTTCAGCATCTCAGCTGCTAGCTGGTCTTTCTTGGGGCATAAGGGGCTTCTGCTCTGGCTTGCCCCACCCCCACCCCCAACAGAGAAGGCCTGGGGAAGAGAGCCAGAAGGTGGAGGTGGCCTCTGAAGGGAACCCCTGTCTAAGGAGGGGTCTGGGGCAAGGGGCAGTTTCTGTGCAAAAGGGGGAGGGAAGACAGCTGCCCTGAAGTGCCGAGGGGGGCAAGGTTTGCTCATTCTTGCTGCTGTTGCAGCATTTGCAGTAGTGAAAATCTGGAACCAACCAGAATGCCCATCACCTGGGGATTGGCTCACCAAGTACAAAGGCACCCATGTTCTTGTAGAAAATTACCCAAAAATTAGAGACTTAGCTGGAGCTCTGTTCATTCACCTGGAGGAATGTCAGTGCTGTGAGGACAAGGTGCAGAGAAATGTATATGTAAAAGTAACCCCCGATGGGCACAAATAATAACGGCTTACACTCAGTATCTATTCAAAATAAGCCAGCTACTGGGCTAAGTTCTTCTTAGGTGTTAACTAATATGAATCTTCCTAAACCCTGATGAGGGTGTTGTAATTATTTGGATCCTACAGAAAAAATAATCCTAAAACTTAGAGATGCCTGTGGACATACAGTCAGTAAGAGCTGAGTCAGAATTTTCACATAGATTGTAGCCAGAGCTCTCAACCACTTTTCCATACTCTTACTCATACAGAGAAAGCTGTGGAGGAATTTGTCAGAACCAGGGTGTGAGTGGTCAGCTGCAGGAGATATGGAGAACAAATCCTCTGAGAATGTGGGGAAATGTATACTTTTCTGTACGTTTACCTATGATTACTGCAAATATGAAAAAAGAAATGTGCCCATGGCCAAAGTGCAGAAGGGAGTTGCACCAAATGAAAACTTTGATTTAATGGGAAGTAAGACTATGGGGAATGTAAACCTTGAATTTTTTTTTTTTAATTTAGTTTTGTTCTAGCAATAAAGTGGCTTTTAAAAGGGAATAATCCATATGGCCACACTAGTGATATGTAGGCTGGCCATTCCTCTTCTTAAAGTGTGGTCGCCAGAGAATTAGCATCACCATCAGCATCAGCATGAGCTGGAAACTTGTTAAAAGTGCAAATTCTCCCGAGCCCACTGGGGATCTATCAATGACTTCAGGGGAGGGCCCGCAATCTGAGTCTTACCCAGGCTCCTAGGAGGTTCTCTTGCATCAAAGTTTGCAAACCGCTGGATAAACAAACAAGCCAATACAACCTCGCACAGGGAGAGGAGAGTTAACGAAGGTGGAGTCTGCAGAAAAGACAGATGGCTCCCCTTTGTCTCTTTGTCCCCTTGGCAGAATGTACTTGATTTGGGCGTCCCATGGGTGGGCATTTGAATCATTTTGGCCCAGTCTGGCCTTTGACCATGCATGGTCTCAGATGGTTCTGCCATCATCCAGGTGAGTCACGGAACCCACTGCACTGCGAGATTCTACCACATCCCCCCGTCTGGGTCAGTGTGAAGTCTGAGGCTCACTAACTAATAATCACAAACATGGTAACAACATGGTTACTAGTTGTTAGCTGCTGCTGTTTCAGATCATAGAATTGATTCTGGGGTCAGAATTTTTAAATTTGATTAATCTCAGATATCAAATTAACAGACACTTGATCAATCTCCTTTTGTTACAATGTGGTAATAGCCTTTTGACTGCCTTTTCCCTTCCCATAGTAAAAGTAAAATACACTTATTTAAAAATTTCAGAAACTACAAGTAAATATAGAGAAGAAAATGCAAGTCACCTGTAATTCTATAATCCAGGCATATTGACTATTAACATTAACTTTTAACATTAGAAATAGACCTTCCTAGGTTTTCATCAATTAGGCACACAGATATATTTAAAATGAAAATGTCAATTGTCTTACAATATAATTATTTTTTCACATAACAGTGCAATACAAACATCTGAAATCAATAAAATACTGATCATTTATAATGACTGCAAAAGTCCTCCATGGCAAAGATAAAATACGTTATTTAACTAGTTCCCATACTGATGCATATTCTAACGGTCACTATTGTGTGATGGTAATTCACATACATGTATTATAAAACACTAGTCTGATTGTTTATTTAGGCCAAATTATTAAAACTGGTATTTCTGAAAAGGGGCCCATAAGGATATTGATATATTTTGTAAACTAGCCTCCAGAGATGTCCCAATTTACACTCCCACCAGTTATGTAGAAAATGCCTATTGCTCCAACCCCTGGGTAATGTTGGGGGCTACCACTGTTTTCATCTTTGCCTTTCTAATGGGTCACATGTGTTTCTTCATTGCTTTTATTACCATTCTTCAATTACTTGTTAGGTAGACAAATTCTTATATTTATGTACTGGCCATTTATAATGGCATCCTCCATTCTTCCGATGAGTTTTCTACTGGGTCTTTCACATAGCACCTTATTGGTGGTGTGGTTTCCCTGAATGCTTTTCTTTAAAATTATAGTCCATAATAGCAGTTACTGACCAGTTACATGAGCAGTAGATGTGGTAGTAATAATGCCAATAACAGCTAGCACTATTCTAAGTACACTTACAACATTAACTAATTTAATCCTCTAACAACCTTTCAAAGTAGATACTGGTTTTTAGACCCATCTTAGAGATGAAGAAGGTGAAATTCAGGTTGTAGTTCAAAACTGGTGTTCTAGGAGTCAGCACTCTAGGGGGTCTCCTGGAGCCTTTGCTCGAGACCACTGCACTGTACCTCCAGCCTCGTCCCACCCATACCACCACATCATCCCCACAACAACCATTTCTACTGCCTGTAGTCAACCTCATGACACTGCTATTCCTCAAGTACTCACTAGGTGTGTTCTGGTTGCTAAGATAAATACTCTCTCTTTTTTGTTCAGCATTCATTCAACAAGTTTTGCTTTTGTTGAGAACCTATTATATCCTTGACACTATTTTAGTTGCTGGAGATACGGTATGAAACAAAGCCAAAAAAACTCCTTGTCTTGATGAGACTAACAGTTTCATGGGGATAAAAACAAAATTTGTATACATAATTATATACTGTAACTCTATACATAATTATTTAAAAACATGGTGCTTTAATGTTATCTCAATTCTTGTAACAACTACATGAGTTGTTAAGTGCTGCTGTCACCCCCATTGTGTTCATGAGGAAACCCAAACTAGGAAGGCTGGTATTTTGCCCAAGGCCACACAGCTGAGTGGGTAGAGCCTGTGCCTGTGCCTTCACACTCTTTCTCCCTCAATATTCTGGTGCATCCATCTAATGGTGAGGAGGGCACACCTGCCACATGCTGCCTTCCCATACTATGTGCTCCTCTTTTGGAAGAGGAGGGCAGAGAGTTCTCTGACTGAAAAATCTTTATTTGTGTGTGTGGTTTCTAGTCCCTCCCAAATTAAGTCACTTAGGATCCTGTAGTTGCCTTTGTTGATATCCAGAGAAAATAAGGTATGTCTACACTTAGTTTCTGCAAGACAAAGATGGGATAAAGGAGACATTGCTCTGTGATGAAGGCTGTGTTTACACATGCACACAGTGTTTATTATATATTTCCCTAGAGAAGCAAAGACAAAGAGGAGGATGGCAAAATGCCTTCCTACCACACTCTCTCTCCCTCTCTCTTCCATTTGTTTTCCAATGTATGTGAATTAGCCGAACCCATTTGGCTGTGTCTCTTCAATTACTGGGTTTAATTTGTGTTGCTGACAGCTTTTCAAAAGAAAACAGCCTCACTGAATCCTCAGGACCCACACACAATACACGGTAGACACCAAAGAGCAGTAAGGCACCAAAGAGCAGTATTTATCACAAAATACCAAAAAAAAAAAAAAAAAAAAAAGCCTTTTTCTCGAAAAAAGCTTTAAGTGAAATACACACTGCTTAATAAAACCCATACTGGAGTGTAAAGACAATGAAAAGACAAGCGGAACAAATAACTGATGTTCCAAGAGTTCTATTGCAGATTAAAACAAAAACAAAAACAAAAACATACCCATGGCTGGCTACATTAAAATGTCCTTTTATATGAAATAAATTGTTATAAACCCATGAGGGCCAGAAAGTGCCCTGTTAATTAGTATTATTTATAAAGTATTGAAAGTACACAGGTTATAGTTTGCCCCTGGAAGGGCTCTACTGGTTTATGCATGGGTTCAGTACCTGAGAAAGCAAGTCTGCCTGAAAAGCCACCACAGACCAACACCAGTGTTTGAAAATACTTTTTGAAATCAGGTAAGTTTTATGGATTAATTTCATTGCAATACATAAATAGCCTAATTTGTTTCTGATTATATAAAAGTGATAGCTTATCCATGTAAAACATTCAGATTATAATGAAAGAACATAAAACATATCAAAACATAGAAGTTATCCTTAATTCTACTCTTAAAGATAATTTCTAATATTTTGGCATATTTCTGTCCATGATAATAAATTTTAAGGTCAGGTGTAGCCTCTTAAGTTTGAAGACCTAGTTAAAGTGGGTAAATTCCTAAAAAACAGATGAAAAGTCAAAATTGGTATAGAGAAGAAATACAAAATTTGAATATGTCAGTGTGTATTAAACAATTTGAAATGATAAAAACCTGTCTTTCTCAACAAACTCCAGGCCCAGATGGTTTTATTGGAATGTTCTTCCAAATGTTTAAAGAATACTACTTTTTATCTCATAAATGTTTTGGGAATAGAAAAGGGGCAAACTCTATGCACATCATTTTGTAAGGCTGGCCTGGTGTCAAACTGAGATAAGCACAGCACATAAATGGGAGGAATAGGCCTATTTAACTTATTGACATGGATTCAAAAACTCTAAATAATTAACCTAGCTGTAGATTTAAAAATAATACATCAAGATCAAGTCAAATTTATCTCAGGCATACAGGACTGTTCAACAAAAAATTCATTTACATATGTTATTGTATTCACAGACTAACGGAGAAAAATTTGTATAATGATATCAGTCAAGATAAAAATACATTTGATAAGGTTCAACACCAATTTATGATCAAACCTCTTAGCCCTAAGAATAGCAGAAAACTTCCTTAACTTATAAAGGTCATTTATACTAAGAATCTATCAAAAGTATTTAAGTTAATGGAGAAGTTAAATTCAATTGTTCTTCAGATAAAAATGACAAGGATGCACACTCATACCAGTAGAGGTCTTGGCTGAGACTAAAGAAAAGACAAAGAAATAATAAGAATGAGGGTTAGAAGGGGTGGTAGATTATGTTTGTCCTCAGTTACTCAATGATCTCCCTGCCCCGCCTCCTGCAAGAGGGTTAGTTACACTTGCCTGCTCTTGCCATGTGATTTGCAGAGCTTTCCTCCAGAAAGAGGAATCTTTCTGCCCTGATGCCTTCAGATTTAACCATATGATGGGTTTTGGCCAATGAATATGAATGGATTTGGCAGTGTGCCAGTTTTGAACAGCAGCTTTGCTAGCCATTGTGTAGATTTGCTGGCTCCCCCATGCATCCCTTCTGCTACGAGAATGGCATATTCCTGATTAGAGCTGCTTCTTCAGCTTGGATCCCAGAATAAGAAAACATACAGAGCAGAGCTGCAGCCAACAAATGCTCAACATGTCACATGAGTGAGAAATAAATTTTGTTGCAAATCACTGAGATTTGCATGTTGGTTGTTACCATAGCATTAGCTTAGTGAGAGCTGATTCATAAGAAGAGATAAAAACTGTCTTCATTTGCACATGATATGATCATTCATCTAGAAAGACCAATGGAATCAAAAGACACACTATTATGCCCTGGTTGGTGTGGCTCAGTGGTTGAGTGCTGGCCTGAGAAACAGGAGGTCACTGGTTCGATTCCCAGTCAGGGCATATGCCTGGGTTGCAGGCCAGTCCCCGGTTGGGGGTGTGCAATCAATGTTCTCTCACACATTGATGTTTCTCTCCCTCCTTTTCTCTCTTCTTGCCCATCTCTAAAAATAAAAATAAAATCATTAAAAAAAGGTTTTAAAAAAAGGATTAAAAAAAAGACACACCATTAGAACCAGTGTAAGAACTGAGTAAGATTGCTGCATACAAGATCAACCACCCCCTTTTTAGCACTAGCAACAGCCAATCAGAAAACATCATAAATAATCATTTTAATTCATAGAACCAAGAAATCTATTAAATATCTAGGAGTAATTATATTAATAAAATAATACACAAAGTATCTACAGAGGAAGCAAAAAAAACTTTAAAATGTTAATTAAGATAATCAGAATAAATGGGCATTCTATGCTTTTGGATGAGACAATTTAATATTATACTATAAAGACCTCATCTCCCATTTAGTCTATAAATTCAATGTAATACAATAAAAATCCCACTTAGATTTTTCTTTTGAGGAATGTGTTAACAACTTACTTTAAAATTTATTTGGGAGAATAAAAGTTTATGAATGTCCAAGTCAAGCTTAAAAATAATGAATAAAAAAGGGAGTTTACCTTACTAGACATTAAAACACATGACAAAGCCATAGTAACAAAAACAGTGGTGTATTCGTGAAAAAAAAAAAACCCACATATATAAATAGGCCAACAAAATAGGACAGATTGCTCAGACACTTATCTATATGTATACATGGAAACTTAAATATAATGAAAAGGATATCATGAGTCAGTACCTAGAAGCTTACTTTGGGGAAAAATGACTCACTATAAGGCAGAAAGAAAGCTGGATGATTGTCTCACATAACTTACAAATGTGGACTCCACATGGATTAAAGACCTAGTAGAAAATGCACAACTATAGACTTCTGGCCAAGACAGAGGTGTAGGTAGACACACTGTGCCTCCTCCCACAACCAAAAGAAGGACAACAACAATTTAAAAACAAAAAACAACCGGAACTGACAGAAAATCAAACTGTATGGAAGTCAGACAACTAAGGAGTGAAAGAAGAAACATTTATCCAGACTGGTAGGAGGGGCAGAGATGGGCAGCTGAGGGGAGAGGACTCCCGGCAAAGCTGTGGTGGAGGAGCAGGGTGGGCAAGGCTGCAGCTGGTGGACTGGCAAGGTGGTGGCTGGTGGAGCAGGTGGTGCCACATTCCCGTGCAGACAAACTGGGAGGAACACCTGGGGAATAAGACAGACCTCGCAACCAGGGCCCCAGTACAGGGAAATAAAGGCTCAAACCACTGATTGAAAACACCTATGGGGGATGAGGCAACAGTGGGAGAAACTCCCAGCCTCACGCCTCACAGGAGAGTTCGTTGGAGAGATCCACAGGGTCCTAGAACATACACAAGCCAACCCACCCAGGAATCAGTGCCAGAAGGGTCCACTTTGCTTGTGGGTAGTGGGGGAAGTGACTGAAATCCAGCAGAGAGCAGAGCAAGCGCCATTGGCCCCTTCCCCACATACAGTGTCACAGAACAGCGATGTTGGTTACCCTGCTCTGGTGAACACCTAAGGCTCCGCCCCTCATATGTAGCAGGTGTGCCCAGACAAAAAAAAGTGGCCCAAATGAAAGAACAGTTCAAAGCTCCAGAACAAATACAACTAAGCAATGAAGAGATAGCCAACCTATCAGATGCACAGTTCAGAACACTGGTAATCAGGATGATCTCGGGATTGGTTGATTTTGGTCTCAAATTAGATGAAAAAAAATGAATAAAGGCTACAATAAGTGAAATAAAGGAAAATGTATGGGGAACCAATAGCGATGGGAAGGAAACTGGGACTCTAATCAATGGTGTGGACCAGAAGGAAGAAAGAAACATTCAACCGGAAAAGAATGAAGAAACAAGAATTCAAAAAAATGAGGAGAGGCTTAGGAACCTCCAGGACATCTTTAAATGTTCCAACATCCGAATTATGGGGTTACCAGAAGGAGAAGAGGAAGAGCAACAAATTGAAACTTATTTGAACAAATAATGGAGACCTTTCCCAATCTAGCAAAGGAAATAGACTTCCAGGAAGTCCAGGAAGGTCAGAGAGTCCCAAAGAAGTTGGACCCAAGGAAGAACACACCAAGGCACATCATAATTAATTACCCAAGGTTAAAAATAAGAAGAGAATCTTAGAAGCAACAAGAGAAAAGAAGACAGTTACCTACAAAGGAGTTCCCATCAGACTGTCAGCTGATTTCTCAAAAGAGACCTTCCAGGCAAGAAGGGGCTGGAAAGAAGTATTTGAAGTCTTGAAAAGCAAGGACCTACATCCAAGATTGCTCCATCCAGCAAAGCTTTCATTTGGAATGGAAGGTCAGATAAAGCGCTTCTCAGATAAGGTCAAGTTAAAGGAGTTCATCATCACCAAGCCCTTATTATATGAAATGTTAAAGGGACTTATCTAAGAAAAAGAAGATAAAAAATATGAACAGTAAAATGACAGCAAACTCACAGTTATTAACAACCAAACCTAAAACACAAGCAAACTAAGCAAACAAGTAGAACAGGAACAGAACCACAGAAATGGAGATCACATGGAGGGTTACCAACAGGGGAGTGGGAGGGGGGAGAGAGGGAAAAGGTACAGAGATTAAGTAGCATAAATGATAGGTAGAAAATAGACAGGGGGAGATTAAGAATAGTATAGGAAATGTAGAAGCCAAAGAACTTACATGTATGACCCATGGACATGAACTAAAGGGGGGGGAAGTGGGTGGGAGGGGGTATGCAGGGTGGAGGGGAATGAAGGGGGGGAATGGGACAACTGTAATAGCATAATCAATAAAATATATTTAAAAATAAAAACAAAAAATAAAGAAAATGCACAACTATAAAGTTAATGGAGCATTATGCTAGAAAATATCTTGGTGACCTAAGGACAGGGAAAAGCTTTTCAAAAACAGTTTCAAAAACAAAAATCATAAGGCAAGGTGCTGATGACTTTGAGTCCATCAAAATTGAGGCTTTCTGTTCAAAGAAGTCAACATGGACTAGTTTATTTCACAGATGGCAATATGGGATAAATATCAGAAATGTCTAAAACCCTCAAGAGCTAAGTTAATAACATAGGTAAATTCTGCAAAAGAGAAAAGCAGCAATTCCAGTAGAAAAATAGGCAAAGGAGACCAACAAGGCAATTTACAGAAGAGAAGTTATGCCTCAAATCATTAATAATCTAAGAAATATAAATTAAAACAATGAGTTGTTCCTTTATATTTACTAGGCTGATAAAAGTTGTAGAGGTGGATAAGGCCAAGTGTTGCTGGGGACGTGGGGGTGGAGGAACCTCATCATTACCCATGGACTACAGCAGCCTTTCTGGAGGATATCTGGCACTACTTAGTCAAATGAAGAATATGCATACCACCAAACCCAGCCATTCTACCCCTAGGTGTATATTTCAAAGAAGACCTTGCATGGGTCCTTAAGAGAATGTGCATTAGGAGACTTATGACAATGTTATTTGTAGCAGAGGAGAGTCGAACACAACCTATGAATCCAGTTTCTGAGAGAGCAGTTAGATGAAATGTTGAGGATGCACACTTTGGAGTACTAAGCAAGCATTTAAAAGGAAAGAATCAGATGTATACACAGCAGCATGGGTGGATCTTTAAAACATAGTGCTAGTGAAAAAAAGTATTATCAATGAGATGTATAATATGATAGTTTCATGTAATTAAAAACACATTACAAAACAATACCTATGTTGCAATATGCATATATAAAAAAAGCAAACATGAGTACATTAGAATGGTCGACCAAGGTGGGGATGGAACCTAAATAAGTACATAAAAGTCATTCTTCAGTCTATACCCAGAGATAATAGCTGTTGATATCTTTTGTATCTTTTCATCTATCATAATAATAATGGCTATCATTTATGGATCACTTATTGTAAGGTAGAACTATGCTAATTGATTTATATACTTTATTCATTTAATTCTCCTAATAATCTCAGAAAGCAAATTCCTTTACTATTTCTTTGGAAAAGAGAAAAAAAATGAGACTGAGGGAGATTTGACAGCCTGGCCAAGCAGAGAATGGATTTGAATTTATATCAATTTGACACCAAAGTCTATGTGCTTAACTGGGTTGCCTCCATCCAGACCATTTGGCATGTGGTAATACAAACTTACATTTCCTGTTACAAGAATGAGATCACACATTATGGCTTCCAACATATGGTATATTTTTTAAAATTTAATATTTACTCATGTAGTGAATCTCTTCACCATAGTAAATATAGACTTTTAATCTCATTTTCAAAGGCTGCATAATATTTCATTGTCTGAATGCATGATGAAGGAATACAATAGTAGAGAGATGGAGGATGACTTTTATCTCCAAATGGAAGATCTCTAACAAGCAATGAAATAAAGACTCCATAATGTCAGAAATGTGTCAATTGAGGATCGATTCTTGACAACTGTTAGCAGCTAGGGAACTTAGAGCTCTTGTATAGCCTTTCAGTTTAATTGAACCCTGGAAACATGCAGAGGATGCAGTCTGGAGATTGGTTACACTGAAAATAGTGTTACCAGATAGTGGAACCAATGGAAATAAATTTATTTTTACTTAAGGCAATGGTTATCTTTTAAAAGATAGAGATTTTGGTTCTTTTTCATGATTGCTTTGGCTATTTAGGGTCTTCTATAATTCCATATATATTTTAGAATTTTTTTCTATTTCTGTAAAAAAATTGAAATTTTGATAGAGATTGCACTAATTGTACAGAAGGATTTGGAGAGTATGGACACTTTAACAATATTAATTCTTCAGACACATGAATATGGGGTATCTTTCCATTTGTTTGTATCTTCAATTTCTTTCATCAACAAACTGACAGTGACCAGAGGGGAGGGGGGCAGAGGAAAGAAGGGAAGGACCTAGTTAGAGAACAAGTATAAATGACCCATGGACATGGACAACAGGGTGGGAATTGACTATGGCAGGGGGCAGGAGAGAGCAATGGGGAAAAAGTGGGACAATTGTAATAGAACAACAATAACAATTAAAAGAAAATATCTTGTACTTTTTATTGTACAGATCTTTCCCTTTCTTGGTTAAATTTATTTCTAAGTATTTTATTTTTTCCATGCTATTGTGAATAGAATTGTTTTATTTGTTTTTTTAGGTATTTCATTGTTGTGTATAGAAACCCAATTGATTTATGTGTTGATTTTGTATCCTGCAACTTTACCGAATCTGTTAATTAGTTCCAAAAGTTTTTTGGTTATGTCTTTAGGATTTTTCTCTGTACAAGATCATATCATATGCAAATGAAGACATTTCTACTTCTTCCTTTCTGATTTGAATGCCTTTTATTTCTTTATCTTGCCTGACTTCTCTAGCTAGGATTTCTAGTATTATGTTAAATAAGAGTAGTAGTGATAGTAGGCACCCTTGTCCTGTTCCTGACCTTAGAAGAAAAGCTTTCAACTTTTGAATATTGAGTATAATTAGCTATGGGTTGGGAGTATGTCCATCTATACCCAATTTGTTGAGAAGAACAAAGCTAGAGGCATCATACTTCCTAATTTCTAACTATACTCAAAGCTGTAATAATCAGAATGGTATGGTAGTGGCATAAAAATGAACACAGAGACTAATAGAACAGGATAAGGGACCCAGAAATAAACACTTACATGTGTGGTGAACTAGTATTTGACGAGGGAGCCAAGAATAGTCATTTTTTATAAGTAGTTAATTATCTCCCTCCACTTTTTAGCTTGGTGGAGCAATAGAGTCAAAGCCATTTCCTCTCATTGAAAATTAGAACACAGCTCAATCTGCTACATTTTTATTCTTCCACAGAGGAAAGGTAAGTGTGCAAAGAGCTAGAAAGTGTGTGTCTCTGGCAAATAAGAAAAGCAGGGATTGGTTTAAATGCACAATTTCCCCCCAAAAAGCTTCACTCATCTCATTATAACTGATTGAAATTATATGAAATTTTATTCAGTAAAGATGAGTCTTAAATTACTGGATAAGTGTGGGACTAAATATTATATGTATATAAATTCTGAGTCAATTAAACTTTGAAGTATACAAGGGAAGGCTTGATACAGAAAGTCACTGTAGTGTTGTTTTTAACAAACAAAGCCATATTGCTTTTTTTTCTTTGATGTAAATTCAGGTTCACATATGTATTAACATTTTGAAATTCAAAATTACTAAAGTTATTAAATTAAGAAACAGCTCATGACAGTCTTAGCCAAGTCACAGTGGTTTTCTGCCTCAACAGTGCTTCAGTGGGACCTGGTGCTTGATGCCCCATCCCAGCCAGCAGCCCAGACCCATCCTTCTGCCACCTCCTCACAGTGCCCTCAGACCACCTCAAGGCTCCCACCACCACTCTAGCACTGTGAAGCTGCCTGTCCTCAACTGCCTATCATGATGACCACGTCTGCCTCACAGGTGTGCCAGAACTGCCACTAGGACTCAGAGCCCACCATCAACTGCCAGATCAATGGGGAGCTCTACACTTTCTACATTTACCTGTCTGTGTCTTACTATTTTGACTACGATGATATGGCGTTGAATACTTTGGCAAGCATTTTCTTCACCAATCTTATGAGGAGAGGGAACATGCTGAGAAACTGATGAAGCTGCAGAACCAATGAGGTGGCCAAATCTTCCTTCAGGATATCAAGAAACCAGACTATGATGACTGGAAGAATGGGCTGAATGCAATGGAGTGTGCATCATACCTGGAAAAAAGTGTGGATCAGTCACTACTGGACTTGCACAGACTGGCCACTGAAAAAACTGACCCTCATTTGTGTGAGTTCATTGGGACACACTACCTGAATGAGCAGGTGAAATCCATCAAAGAATTGGGTGACCAAGTAACCAACCTGCGCAGGTTGGGGGCCCCTGAGTTTGACATGAAGGAGGATCTCTTTGGCTAGCACACTCTGGGAGATAGTACAGAGAGCTCAGCCTTAGGCTTCCTTCCCATGGCCATGGGGTTGGGACTAGGGGGGACTTCCCTAGTCACCAAAGCAGTATGTACATGTCAGAGTGACCTTCACCTTTTCTATAACTTGTACCAAATCATCCACTTACTTCTTTCATTTGTACCATTCCTTCAAATAAAGTAATTTGGTAACAAAACAAAACCCTCCACATACTGAATTTTTCCTCTGAATTTTGTTATTCTTTTTTTTGTGTGTGTGTTTTACTTTTTGACTATCTTTTTGCTATTATGAATTTTCCAGGATCATATTTCTACAATAAGCATGCATAATCTTTATAATGAGGAATGCATAAATAAAAGTAATGCATACTCATGACATATTTATTTTCTAAGTTATTTCAAATTAATTTCATTTATATATTTTTCAAATAATGTGGACCTTCAAGGCTTAGAAACAGGCTGGGAATAATTTCATTGAGTTTCCCAAACTTCAGTCATTTGTATATCAACTTTATGCTTTTTTGCTAAAATCTATGTATGAGCTTTAGCACATATATTTTAAATCTTATCATTTTCACTTCAAAAGATTAATTGAAAATGAAATTCTATATCCCAATCCTACCTGGACAATAATCATAATCCATCATGAAAAAAAGGAAAGTGTAAAATAAATATAATCAATATAATAATATTAAATTCCAGCCAAATACTATTCTCATTCAAAGATTCTGATTCTGAGGTTTCTTTACTTTTCATTTAAAAAGGAATATTAGTGGGAGTTTGAGGGGACTAAAGGTAAGTTAGCACCAAGTGTGAGTTTCTCTTTGTAATAATTAGAAATGCTGAATTAGAATTAAAAAGGGAATTACATTGTGAAAGTGTGAATCTATATTATTTAATCTTGGTGCCCTTGCTACTTACAAATGCTGTTTATATTATGATGTCTCCCATGCTTTGGGGACCATTGGTCCAAAGCAGCTTGAGCAAACAGAGTGAGTATGAGTGCCTTCTAACAGATCCCCAGAACTGGAGACTCACAATTTTGTTCATAATGCTTTTCAATGTTCTCCGAGGTGCATACATCCCAGTTCAAACCCAGTCCAGCTTTACACTGTTGTCACAGCATAATCATTCATCACATTCCCTTTTGCACTCCAGTGTGTCCTGATTTGGGACAATTCACTATAGAGTCACCAGGTTGCCTATCCATTATTTCCAAGCACCTACTCTGGATCTGGCTTTCTGATAATGACTGGAAATACAAAGGTGAACAAGGTAGTTCCCTGTCCCCAGAGAAATCAGGAATGGGAGATCAGGGCAAGGAGGGGAAGGGAACCACTTAATGACAGCACCAAGTGATGAGAGTCTCATGTAGGCCTATGCCATATGCTGTTGGGATCTCAGGGCAGGACCACAGATAAAGGAACATGGCAGGTTCCTCACCGCAAAGGGCAAGGAGGTCAGCTAATCAGTGGTGTAAGAACAATGAATCAGCTCTGCAGAGGCAGGTAGGGCTTTCCCTTTTAAAGTGTATTAATTTGCATTCCTACGTGCTCAAGGAACTGGGGTGGTAAGGGATTAAAATGAGAAAAACAGTTTCTGACTCATATTTCTTCAGTGGTTATACAAAAACTTGCCCTGCCTATGAATCTTATATGTAGAAGTAGACAAAAATGTTT